>LS488650.1:67151-99471 GCA_900490705.1 Pristionchus arcanus | reverse complement strand
GGCAATGAAAGATTTGTCGGTGAATCCGCTTCTCCCACCCCGAACTCACGTGGACGGACCTTCACTGAAGTCTGCGTGAGGAACAGACTGCGCATCTGGAACACGTTCCCCAAGAGAAGACACGGAAGAATTTGGACCTGGCGCTCACCCAACGGCTCTACGTTCCACCAGCTTGACTTCGTTGCAGCGCCCACCACAGCGAGAGTCGTCAAGTGTGGAGTCTTTGGACGGTTCGCGTTCAATTCTGACCATCGCCTCGTCCGTATGTGTCTCTCTTTTCCCGACAAGGTGAAGCACAAAAGATGCAGGGAGCGGAAAGATCTCGACCGATCCGCTTTTACTGTCAACGCTAATCTCCTAGCGTCAGTGCCCCTTGATCGCCCCAACACTGCCGTCGACGCCTACGATTCCATCCGGGCCTTCACTGAGACCGCGGCAACGGACTGTTGGAGAGTGCGCCGAACACCACCCTGGATCTCCCCTGCGACACGGAACTTCCTGCAAGAGAGAAGCCAATTGCAATCCAACCCTCAATCAGCCGTTCAGTACTCTATTGCCTGCAAAGCTGCCCGATCGAGCCTCATCAGCGACATCAAGAATCGGAAGGAAGCGCAAGCACGGCATGCTGCAACAATGGGAAGGAGCGTGACACGGGTGATGCTGAATCTACAATCCTCAAAGAAACGTCTTCTCGTCCCTGACCCTGCCACTGGTGAACTATCGCAAGAAGTCACTAAGGCGGCGGTTCAGCGCTTCTACGAGGACCTCTACACCCCGGTAGTGCAACTTCCCCTCGGAGTCCCCTCCAGAGTTCCCGACCCGTTTCCTCCCTTCCTACCGGACGAAACAAGGCACACGATGTCTCTCCTCAAGTGCGGACATTCCCCTGGATCCGATGGCATCCTCCCCGAGATGCTCTTTCATTCCCGAGACCACCTCGCTCCAACCATCGCCCTACTCCTGAACCGCCTAGTAGCCGGAGACCTGGTTCCTAGTGAGCTGACTGAAGCCGTAGTCTCCCTACTTCACAAGAAAGGAGACCCCACCAACATCGGGAATTTCCGGCCCATCTCTCTACTCACCGTAACCCTCAAGGTGATGACCAGGTGTATTCTGAAAAGATTCGAGGCAGTGCTTGAAGAGACCGAGTCGTCCACCCAAACCGGTTTCCGGAGAGGGCACAGCACACTCGACAACCTGCATGCCATCAAGCAGGTAGCAGAAAAGACCTCGGACTACGGTATTCCGGTCTACTTCGCGTTTGTGGATTTCCGGAAGGCGTTCGACACCGTGGAATGGAGTGCCTGTTGGCAATCCCTCGGGACGTTTGGAGCTCACCCCACCCTCATCTCCCTGCTCCGCACTCTCTACGAGTCTTCTTCTACTCTGATCAGAGTGAATGAAGATCTCGTCCCTGCCACCGTGAAGAGAGGAGTCCGCCAAGGGGACACTCTTTCCCCTCGCCTCTTCAACGTGGTACTTAGAGCTGCAATGGACGACATTGACTGGGAAACGGATGGAATTCGAATCGATGGGAGGAATCTTTGTCATCTGGAGTACGCGGATGATGTCACGCTCATCGCGAAAACCCGACCGGAACTGGAAAGGATGTTGAGGAAGCTGATGGAGGCGTGTAGCCGAGTTGGTCTGGAGATCAACGCCTCAAAGACCAATCTCCTCACCTCGTGCACAACCACCAGAAGCCCCATCATCATCAATGGAATGCAGTTCGACTTCGTTTCCTCAGCCACCTATCTTGGAGGAAGGATCTCCCTACCCCTCGATCACTCGGACGAGATCGAACACAGGATTCGGCTGGGATGGTTCGCGTGGACCCGACTATCCTCCCTCCTTACGTCCCCTCTTCTAGTTATGAAGACCAGGAGGAGACTCTTTGAGAGCTGCATCACTGCTACAGTTCTCTATGGATCGGAAGTCTGGGCACTGCGGGCCAGCGACAAGGAGCGACTTAGTGTGACCCAACGGAAGATGGAGCGCAAGATGCTTGGAATCTCTCTTCGGGACCGCTGGACAAACGAGCGCGTGCGGGATTGTACGAAGATGCGGGACTGGATACAGGAAGGATTGAAACGAAAAGCGCGCTGGGCATTGAAGATCAGGCAGATGGACATGGAGCAATGGAGCCGCGCCACTACTGTCTGGACCCCCTACAACAGGAAACGACCGACTGGCCACCCTCGGACACGCTGGAGGGACGACCTAACGCGAGCTATCGGCGTACATTGGTGGAATGCAACCTATGAAGAATTCCGACCTATCCTCATCTGAGCGTTAACGCCTGACATGAATAAATTATTATTATTATTATTATTATTCATCGTATGAACAAAACGATGACTCGTTCCTCGATAATAAATCACCTCATTTGGAAGACATCCGTTCCGAGAGACAGAAGGGAAAGGACAACGATCACAGCAGCGTAGTAGTCATAACCGTCCGTGAACCATACTGTCATACTGAATGGTAACTTGAATTCATTTGTGATGGCATGGAAATTCATAAATACACGAATGCCTCGCATGGTTTGGATTTGAGTTCGCAAAACGAGTTGTCATCTCTTCATTTCACATACTCTCTCACCACTCGACCGGCCGAGAGAGAGTTTTTGAAATGAAGAGAGCATTCTAGGTTCAATATGATACCTGAAAATCTGGAAGATGTAAAAAGGCGTGATGGCTTCCTTGAAGAGAAGGACAAGGATGGGCTTGAGATTGACCGCAATGAGGTTCGGACCGTATGTGAGCACTCGACGAGCAACCTGATTTACTTGACGATTATAGAGATGATGCCACACGATGTGATAGCAGATCAAAGAACCCGTTACCTCTGCACTATCCAACCCAGGATCATCGTCGGGCTTTTGAAGGACGGACACTTTCACCTAAAAAAATTTACTCAGACTTCGACCAGGAGGAATTCACTTACCTTACTGTCAATATCGGCATTCGTAATGTACTTGCACTCGCTCTCGAACCATACGTATTTCATCTTGCGGAAGGTGAACCATTTGAAGTGATTGACCTGAGATTGACTGCATGAAATTACATCTAGGATGTCATACTCACCCTGGTCATTTCGTCTCCCTGCTCATTCGGCAACACTAGATACTCTCCTTCCTGGGCTTTAGTCTCAACGACCGGGCGGATGGTGAGGACATTATTGTCGTCGCTTCAAGATATTTCATTCAAATAACTGAATGAAAGAAAGCAACTGACATGACGAGAATGAGATCGGCCTGGTCGAGTGAGCAGGGAGCTCCACGCACTTTCAAATACAACTTCTCCGACCAGTGCATCAAAAGACGAAAGATGCCCAGAGTGAGAATGGAGAGAGTCCAGAAGAGGAACTGCAAAAGAGGTTAGTCAGCTCTACTACACCATGTATGTGCTACATGTAAATGATTAAGTTCGCATACCGTTCGTGCCTTCGACGTGCGATATCCATAGATATTGAGGGTGTCCTCGCCTGATGCAACCTGAAAACTCAATACAATAAGAACCAATATTGCACAATTGTCTTATAGTTTTTGGACGCGCTGATAAGCCTAAAGGCTCTAACATAACCAATAAACTGTATTTCGAAACCATTCGGCAAAAACGTACGACGGCGTGGTGAGCAGGAAGTTCCTTCATTTCTCTGTGGATGAAACTGAGAAGGCCGAAAAGCCTTCAGAGAGTCTCCTGAAATGGCAACGTAGAAAAGAGCGACTAAATAAGGCAAAAAAAACTTGTGCTCTTTAAAACAAGCGAAAAATCATCCAACACGACAGTGCAATCAAAACTATAAGCTCAAAATGGCGTTGATTTTAGCGAGTGCGAGAGGTGAGTGTTAGGGAGCAAAGAAGCAATACAACAGTGACTAACACGCACAAAAAGATAAATGGCCGGGATCTGAATCGATGTCTAAAACGAAAAAAGCGTCTTCTAAGAATCGGAGAGGGATCAAATCTCGTACATCTCAATCTCTTGCTCGTCAATTTCATCGATAAAGAATGCCGAAAGGTCGCCCCTCTAATTTTATGAGTTTTCCGCCTTTTCCTTCTCCCATGAGATAAGACTTCGATGCGCTCAATTAGCTCTGACCCGGGTTTTTCACGTCGCCTTTCTTTATGGATGCTCAACTATGTACCTGAACTTAAAAAAAGAGATATATGTGAAAAAGAGATAGATTGACCATCGGAAGAGAAAAAGAAGAAGATTTCCCACATACCTAAAATAGTTGTGGAGAGTAAAAAGGCCATTTGCTAGCGACTATGTTAGTTATATTTTATGGTGAAATAACCAGTGTGCTGTAGCGCATTTCTTCCATTCTTAAAGGAGGGCGAAAGTCAAAGTTTTCATAGGTAAACTGGCAGTACAGGCCGATTGGAACCTTGATAGCGAAGTGATTCCCCAAATTTGAAAGCTCTAGCTCAATTCTGAAGCGAGATACAAGTGTTTAAAGTTTCTACAGGGCTCAGGGAAAATCAAGATGCGCGGTGCAAAAGGTAGATCAACATGCAAATTGAGAGAGGGAAGAGGATGGGAATCGCTTCCCCCTCCCACTTTGCACCGCGCATCTTGATTTTCCCTGAGCCCTGTAGAAACTTTAAACACTTGTATCTCGCTTCAGAATTGAGCTAGAGCTTCAAAATTTGGAGAATCACTTCGCTATCAAGGCGCCAATCGGCCTGTACTGCCAGTTTACCTACGAAAACCTTGCCTTTCGCCCTCCTTTAATTTCCGGATGAACTGCCAGGTACAAAGTATCACCCCATCAATGTGAATCATTGCACGAGATGAGGAGGCGGAAAGATAAACTTGTGAGATAATGAGGGAGGGGCGATTTTCCCGCGTGAATTCTGACTCACGAAATTGGTTTGCTCGAATATCAAAATCAATAGTGAAAACGGAAATAGTTTTTCAGATCCTAAAAGTTAGCTTACAAGGTTACAAGGTAGGGAAGGTTGCGATGTCGATATGGAGTTACCAAACGAGACCTAGCCAGTTCGAAAGAGGAGAAAATTCTAAGAATTTCTATGTCGTTCAAAACTGCTAAAGGCTGTTTATAATATCTGGGCTCTTGTATGGGAACACCGATTTCTGCGGCTATGTCCCAGAAATGCCTAAAACTCTACAACAGCCCAGGCGTACACAGATGTCTTTAGCAGTTTTGAACGACATAGAAGTTCTTAGAATTTTCTCCTCTTTCGAACTGGCTAGGTCTCGTTTAGTAACTCCATATCGACATCGCAACCTTTCCTTGTTAGTTGAGGACGAACAATAGTATAAACTGAAATATTTTTACAGATCCGAATCGTATCCGAAACGAGGACGATTTTTTGATGAACTTCTTTTATTTTGATTATCACCATGTATTCAATCTTGATCACCAGATATCTGTTATCGGCCATCAGATATAACTTAAAACCCAAGATCAAATATTCACTCCATTCAACCATTTCTCTTCAGATTTTCGAAAAGAAGAGAAACAAATGTTCATTGAAAACCTGATCATGTTGACCACATCATTCTTTCAAAAAGAGAGGATACATAATCTGCTGCACCTCTACTTTCAACTAGAAAGACCAACAGAGATCATTGATAGACCGCCGTGAAACCGATACTTTAATCCGACTCGGAATTATGAACCATTTTCAGCCTGACTCGACTAAATCTCGTCATTCGAACTCCAATCCTCTTTAATAGCCAGTGGGTACTCCACTATTTCCGTACATCCGAGTACTCCATTCTACTTTTCACTGTCTTTTTTCAACTTTCAAAACACTTCTCTCCAATTATTTCTCCTTGTACTGACCATCCGCTCATTATTGCATTGCTTATTTTCAATTGACAATTAAGGAGAATTATTCATTCTCATTGTCACTTGGAAACTCTTCGCAATTCGATGGACGGCACAACCGACTGGAAGAATGTTCGCACAATTTCGCTCGTCACTTTTATCGACGCCCTTCAATTTTCATTTTATATGTGGAGTTTCTGGCCCTACATTCAGCATGTAATTTTAACCTATCATCATTCTTTCCCAACTCAATTCATTTATTTCTCTGACGACATCATTCTTCCAGATCGATTCCACGATAGGCACAACATTCGTCGGCATAATAATGGCAATTTCGGGAGTAGGAGAAGCGATGTCTGCACCAGTTTTCGGATACTGGTCCAACAGGTTTCTATTCATATCCCTTCCATAATCCTCAGGAAACCTTTCAGAATTGGCCGCATTCTTCCTGCCGTCTATACATCTATCATTATGTCTGCCGTGGGAAACGGTCTCTACCTCTTCCTTGGATCATTTAGCCATTCGCTTGTCCCGTATGCAATTATCCTCTCGCGATTTCTCTCGGGACTAGGATCGGGTATGTTACAAAATTAATTTCACATCATTGTTCAGTAGTAAATTTCAAATCCCTCAGGAAATCGAGGATGCTTCCGTGCCCTAGTTGCGTGCAATTCGCAAGGGGCGGACAGGGCCAAGGCTCTGGCTTCATCCGGTGGAGCTGCCCTTGTTGGACTGACCATTGGTCCAGCAGTTCAGTTGGTATTCAACTTCATCGGTCCGGAGGGAGTATCAATTGGGCCTCTCGTTCTTTCGCAGTACACTTCACCTGCACTGCTCGCCATAGCGATCAATGTATACACGTGAGTCAATCCCTACTACATACTTCACTGCTGGTGTACATTTTTGTTGTACTTTTTTGATTGTGACTTCACTTTCTCAGCGCCGTCTATATGCATTTCCTACTCGATGATTCACTACGAATAGCTCCCAAATCTGAAATTTCGTCTGTAACGGAAAGCGTTCACACGACAGATAGTGAAAACGTGAGCAATCATTTTCATCATGATATTAATAAATAATAATTCAGGAAGACAGCTCCCGGTCACTCTCCCTTCCTCTCCGAATGGATGTTATCGCAGTGATCATCTGCATGGGAACTCGCTCCATTCGCATGCTTGCTACTTCCAATATTGAGAGGTTCGATGTAGTCGCACTGCCCTTGCTAATAGCACTAGTTTTAGTATCGGCGCCCCGTTTACTGAGATCATGTTCAACTTCACTCATGCTCAAGCCCTTCAATATAACACATACGACCAAGCGATTGTCGGCATTCTCACTATCGCTGTGTTTCTAATTTACGCCTTCACCAACTATACAAAGTGGTACGATTTCCTGCCTTAATAATGCCGAATTTACTCGATAATTCTAAAGGGTGAGCGAAAGGAGCAATTGCATAATCGCCATCATTGGTCTTTTCGTGTTCTACTGTCTCACAATGCCCTGGCCATTCATTCCTGGCGACGTAGACTGTACTCGTTACATTGGAAATGGTACGTTCACAAGACGCCAATAGGAGAGACCAATTACAGATGAAATTCGAGCAACCAAAATGCAGTAAAATTTAAAAAGTCTTATATGTAAACGAGGTGCAGGTACCCAGAACTGGCACTGGTGCGAACTGCTGCCTCCTGTTAATCAATGGTTGTACTACGTAACATACGCGATAATCTATGGTATCTGTCTTCCGATGCTCAACAATTCACTGCAAGCACTCTACAGTAGAGTACTCGGAGACGGTCCTCAAGTGAGTTATGCAATTTCCGGCTAGGTCCACTCATAAGTTACTCCCAACCTCATCATCTTTCTCGCTTCCTCATTTATTAAAGTTTTTTACATTATTGGCATCAATTATTCTCGATAGTTGTAAGCCGTTTCGCCGAAGTGTATAGTTAAAATATATCTCAATCAAATACGAGTGGCGTATTTTCAGGGAACGATGCAGGGCGTGAATCAAGCAGTCGGAAGCATCGCTAGAGTCCTAGGCCCTCTTGTCATGTCGTGAGCAGATGGACCAATTGTTTTCACCACACCGTAATCTTCTCAGATCGACATTCTCTCAATTCGGCCCTCAAGCGACTTGGGGAATCAACATCGGACTTCTCGGGGTTGTCATTGGCATTTGGATTGTCGCCTACAGTAGACTCGTTCCGTTAGAATTAAGAAATATAATCAAAATTGAGAAATCAAGTAACACGTTTAATTTCACTTTCCTTCAATTTAGAAAAATACTTATGTCTTGTAGAAACACAAATCAGATCAAGAGACTGAAATCTCTATAAATTATGTAATCTCACAGGTTATTGAATAATAATTTATGAACAATGCCGATTTGGTTAACTTTGACATGACAGCGGAGAAATTTATATTTTAAAAAACTTGGTAAACTTATTTGCACCAGACAAATAATAGTTCTTACTTGATATCGACTAGCCTTGGATATCAAGTAAGAACTATTATTTGTCAGTATTATACACCCGTACTCCCGTAATACTCTGTGACGTAATTGAAGATACTAGGGTTTCTGCGACGAAACCTGAAGAAATAAGTGCACTGTGGATTAGGGATGCCGATTCGATGGCGATGGCGCTGTCGTCGCACTCGAGGGAAGAGGTCCCCGCTCTCTCCATTTGACTCACTCTTTCATTGGTCTTTCATTGGTCTTTGCTTCGCACCTCTGAGTCGTGAAATTTTAAGAAAATAGTTTGATTCAAATAAAATTTTAAGAAAATCGTTTGATTCAAATATGATTTCCAGTAGCTTCATTCTCAAGAGCATCTGCTCTGTGTCCACTGCACCATTGGAATCGTACATGACTTATCAATTTACCAGTGTCTTTTCTAAATTCGATTGTTCGAGTCTTCGAGAAATTTCAGCCAGATTCATTGTGATGCAAGCAATGCAAACCACAATCTTCCATGCTCACTGATAAGTGATTCTTGTCATCTTCTGCGCAGACTGCGCTCATTCCGATGCAAATTCGAAAACGAGAGATCAAAATAACGACCGTTGATGATAAATGCATTTGAAACGTCAAATAAATCATCGCTTGACGAATACTGCGAATAGCATGTACCGTTTACGTCATTTTATTCTATTGAATCATAATACACCAAGCCTCAACCTAAAATTTAATTTTGGAATTGCTGTGTAGAAAGAGGTCACGTGAGACGTCTGCAAAACGTATGCCGACACACTATAGCTTGGTCACACATCGTGCCGCTTATCGGCCCCTCTCGAACTTCGGCTGTTTGTGATGCCATCTTCCCATCTTCACTGCACCCTATATAAGCCCTTCTCTCCGCCCTCTTCTCACCGTCAGTCATGAAGGTTCTTATCGTTCTTGCTGCGCTCGTCGGTAAGTCGCTTCCTTGATCTATCGTACCCTACCGTACCATAGGCTATAGTAACCCATCCATTCCATTCAGGAGCCTCTCTGGCCACCGATTGCCTCAAGTGCATCTGCAATAAGGAGTCGGGATGCAAACCCATCGGATGCGAGATGGACGTCGGATCTCTGTCCTGCGGATACTACCAGATCAAGTCTCCCTACTACCAGGACTGCGGAGAACCCGGAAAGAAGGTACTGTACCAAAAATAACTATGATCTACTAGAGCCCCTACATGAAATCGTTAGGCGTTATTTGTTTGTAGTTGCCATCAGAGTTATAATTGATATTATTCCAGTCGGGTGAGGACCTCGATACCGCGTGGAAGAGATGCGCCGATGACTACAACTGCTCTTCGGGATGCGTTCAGGCCTACGTGAACAGATACAAGAGCAAGTGCCCCAACAAGGGATCTTGCGAGCAGATGTCCCGTCTTCACAATGGAGGTACGATTACATCATTTTATTCAGAATAGGAAAGGTTAAAGATTAGAAATTCAATTAAATGATGATTTCGTTGCAGGGCCCAACGGTTGCAACAACTCGAACACCGTCGGATACTGGAACTCTATCAAGTCTTGCTGCGGATGCTCGTAAATTTGTTGTGTACTACCGCGTCGTTGTAATTAATATTGTATACATAAATGCTTCATTCATAATCTTGCTCACGGTATTCACAATCGAATTAATAATGAACATAATATCCATCGCCGATGTGTGTTTTCTTTTTTAGTTTATGAGCTAAGCAGCATGAGGGTGAAATGAGTTGAATTCGAAGATCACATCTCATGCCAGCGAGGAAATGCGACAGATGAAGCATCGGGTGATCAAAAACAGTGAAGAAGGATTGGATCCAGTGTACCTTCAGTCGACGTTGAAAACTGATAAATCGACGATGTCAATACATTCCGCACTCAAAATTTACACATGAAGCACGAAATTGCAACGTAGAAAAGAAAAGAGATCTGTGATGTAATATGCCGTTTTTCAATTTCGTATAGGGGATATATTCCTCAGAATACTCCGTGTTGTTAATTGATCAAGTTCACCGTTGGCACATCTACTAGTTGTCAAATCAAATCGAGCTCTGCCTGCTAAGAATGATTGAGATTTCTTTTTTAATTTTTGTTTTTAGAACTAAAATATATATTTTTCGGAAATTCAGAAATGGATTGTGGAGGACTGTTTCTTTTAATAATTTGCAATAAGCGCTTTCGATAAGAATCTTGACTTTAACCCTGTGTGGAAATAACGCTAAAAAGCCCAAAAGAGCGATCGAGCGAGAGTTTGACACATCGACAGTTTTATGCCGACACATTCCGACCTCAAAACACCTTCCTCTCAGTCATAACATCGTCGAAAATAGCGGCGATATCGAGCGATCTGTGGCCTCAATCGTGTCTCCGAAGAGTTTATGGATCACGTGCAAATCTTTCGATCGACTAGAAGTCGACACTGATAAGTGAAGCGTTGTCAAGATTAGAAATTCGTCTCTATTTTCTGATACTCTCTCGCTGGTCAGAGTGGATAGAGTGGATGCGAAATAAGGAGACGAATTGTTCATTCGCATAGCAAAAGATAAGAGTGGACATGATCAGGTACAACAGACGGCGTCACGTTGACAAATGATGAATTGGACCATGAAGAGAGGGTTCAATTCGTCATCGAACTGGGAATCGGCCGCACTGGCGAAGATTGGTGTCCATTCATCTGAAAATATTTTTTCGAATTATAATCTTCAAAATCTTCAGGAAAGATCTTGCCCTTAGTAAAGAAGCGCGGAAAGCAGGAGTGGTGAGAATAAGAGAAATTGAATGAGCAAGAGAGTGAAAAGATGCTGTCAGCAAATAGGCATCGAATGGTGATATGACTGAAATTTTTCAATTTTCTAAATATTTTTTTTCGAACTTACAAAAGTAGCTGATTTTAACTGTATCAACCAAAAATTGAATTGAAACAGCGGTAGCAAATGGAATGATAATAAGAAAAACCGGAATAGTTACCTAAATTTGAAAGACTAATCGGAGGGAACTAATATATAATTTTGAATAATATTAATTCCCAATGAGTCGAATTTGAATTTACAAAACACTTAAGGGGCTCGTTGTTAAAGCACCTGTATAATTAGCGAAACCATAAGCTGTCGATGCATTTGGCTTGTCTTCAGGCTGATATTTTTCATATTTTTCAGAATAGCAAAAGTATGGGATGAAATCTGAGATGGAACATTGCATGGCTGCTTCAGTTGTTTCCATACAGCGACGACAAAACCGATGGCACCAAAACACAATACCGCAGCAAAAACTGCTGCAGGAAAGTGAAGCTTCCAATCGTCGAAACAGTCGGTTTTCTCAATATCTCGCGAATGCCATAATTCGGAAAGTCTCTGAAAATATAGGGAATAATTGTAATATTTGTGTAGGCTGATAATACCCCATCTATCCATCTAATTTTATCAGATTCCGGAATGAGAGCTATCTGAGAAAGATTATATAATTGCAAAGACTGAAGTCATCGGGAAACCTCACATAATAGGTAAGGCCTAAGGATCCGTAGCAAACAGTAACAAAGGCTTGAAAAATTAGCCTAGGCAAGGTGCTAAATTTAAGTAACGAGTCAGTTGGGAGTATTGCCTGAAAATATTACAATTATTATCATAGTTCTGAACAAAAAAAAGGAGTAAACACACTTGATGACGGTGGAGGAAACAAGGCAGATAGGCTGGAGCACATAGTGCAATTAGCGAACCATACAAGCACTGAATCAGTTCTATCGTACCCTCGTTAATTAATAAATTCAAGTAGTTGGCTCTCACAAACCCAGCAAATGCCTCTTCCCATCGGAATATTGAGTAAGGGTGCATCGCGATATCCACAAACGAGTGGAAGTAGAAATACTGGATCTAAGACCCATTGAGAAAATACATCGACTAGTGTAGAGGTGAGCTAAAGCACATTATACCTTTACAAATTTACAAAGATCTCATTCGAGTTGCCTTACCAGTAATAAAACCAGAAGAGTCGAATATTTCCTTGAAACCGATGTTGTTTTTATTATTATGTGTATGCAAAGTAGAAAGAGAAGAACCGCCAGACCAGTCAAAGTGTGTCTGACAACACGAAAGAAAACATAATATGATCTGGAAGGGGGATACACACAGAAATCGTGTCTTTCATACATATATTGAGAATGATAATTAGGTTGCAAATGCAGTGCATTTGATAAAACGTGTGGAACAAGGGACAGATGTTTTCCATTCTTGGAAAATTGAAAATTCTCGATTCTCAGATCACAAAATCAAATGTAAAAGAAGATGAAAAAAAGGAATTTATCACGTCTGTTTTATTACGCCTGAAGAATTGTGATCTTTTAATACATGGATGGGATGTGGTTTGATGAGGACACTTTGTGCGATGAGTAAGAACAATTCGAATTGTTTTTGGATGGAGAACATGCTCGTGGAAGATGGAGGATCGTCTACGGAGAGGGAGAGGACGCAGATTCTTCATTCCAACTCATAAAAATTAAAGTGGGACTGATTCAGTTCGTCATTGAACTAGGAATTGGCCGCACTGGCGATTGATGCTGTCGTAGCATCTCAAATTCTTTGTTTCTGTATCACACTTATTTGAATATTCTTGCCCGGAGTAAAGTCGATCGAAAAGCTGGAGTTGTGAAAATAAGTGCAAGAGAATGTGCAGAGGAATGAGAAGCTGATATTAACAAGAAAATATCGTACGGCGATACGACTGAAATTTTAAAACCATCTAAACATTATTTAAGGAACTTACAAAATTGGCTGATTTTTCGAGCATCAATTAAAAAGTAGATGGAAATCACGATAATAAATGGAATGATGATGAACAGAACCGGAATTGATACCTAATTTTTTGATTTAGTTAGAATGCTTTTATACGCTATATTTCGTAAGTTGTTAATAGCTCAGGCTAGCAGCCATAGTGAATTTTAACCATACAATACACTTTCGAGTCCAGAAACTAACCTGTATAATTAGTGAAGCCGTAAGAGTTCGATGAATTTTGCGTGTTTTCATGCTAACATTTCGAATCTTTTTGAGAATAGCGAAAGTGTGCGATGAAATCTGAGAAGGAGTTTCAAGTCGTTGTATCAGTTGATATCTCACGGCAACTACAAAAATAATGGCAAATAGACTTAATGCCGCAGCAACAGGAGCAGATGGAAAGTGAAGATGGATGTAATCGAAACAGTCGCATGTGTCAAGAACTCGTGAATCCCACAACTCGGATAGTTTCTGAACAAAATCGCTTGCCATGCATTAGTGATCAGATAATACCCCATCTATGTGCTCTATCTTCTTCGATTCCGGCACGAGAGTTAGCTGAGAAACAAAGTTAAACAAACTGAAGCCTCCATGAATCTTACATAATAGAAGACGCCTAAGGATCCATAGCAAACAGTAACGATGATTAAAAATATTAGTTTAGGTACGGCACTAAAGTTTATTACTGAGTCGGTAGGGACGATTACCTGAAATATTTTCAAATGTGAGTGCGTAACAAGTGTGAAATGTCAAAGTAAGCAAACCTGATGACGGTGGATGAAACAAGCCATGTAGATCGGTGCACATAGCGTTATTAGAGAAACATACAACGACTAAAACAAATTATGAATTCAGATAGTGGTTTGATCATACCTACCCAACAAACACCTCTTCCCATTGGAATATTGAAAAATGGTGCGTCGCGAAAACCACAAATGAGCGGAAGGAGAAAAACAGGGTCGAAGACCCATTGAGTGAATACGTCGACTAGTGTAGAAATGGACTGAAACAAATTACGCTTAATTCACTGCAAATAATTAACACCGATATCTCATTTGTCTTACCAGCAACAAAATGAGCAATTTCGCGTAGCCTCTAGTGACTGATGTTGCCTTTCGTATTATCAGTATGCAAAAGAAAAAAAGAAAAATGGCCAATGCAGTCAAACTGTGCTTGACCGCTCGAAAGAGTAGATAATACGATCGGGAAGGGGGATACACACAATAAACGTATGTTTCAGACATTATTCGTAAATGATAATATCATAAGTAGTGGCTCGAATCAGTGGAATGAGGAACAGATGTTTCGAATTCTTGGAAATTTAAAAATTCACGATTCTTAGATCACAAAAGGACTAGTAGTGGAAGAAAACGAAGTCAATACATGCGGCAATAGTTGTTCAATTCGTGATCATACGTATTCTAAAGGCTTTATTACTTTCTTAAATGGCTGGAAAAGAGCTATGTAGATAATGATACATTGTATGATGAGCAGTGAAGAACGACAAAAACGAATGACACTATGTATTGCGAGTGAATGAGAACTGTCTTGGAAGGCGAATTCTCTTCTACGGAGCGGGAGTCGACGAGCACTCCAATTGAGTGATTGTGATGCCCTGAGACACCCAAGCGGTGCCGGCAGCATTGCATGTTGCAGTGAATGGGATTGTCATCGCACCCGTACCTCCAACCGCACCTCCATCGCCGTTCACCTGAGAATAATTGTGAAACATTTTATGATTTATGGTTTAGAGAGGAAGTTTATTCAACCGGTTCAGATAATATCTTCATAACCAGAACAAAGCTAATAGCCCGTCATTATTCTTTGCCCGGTTGTTCTGCTCATTGCACGCGCTCAAGAAATAATGAGCGCTGGTTAAATCTTGATATTTTGAGCAATGAATTAGAAAGAATTTCGAATCGAGTTATTGATTTCGTTTAGGAACATGAATTTAGAGGTAAGGAAGAGGCAAATTGTGAATGAGAAACTGTCCCAAAGCCTTTCCATACCGTGATGGTTGCATCGTTGCCGACGCATGTCAATGTTCTCTCTGCACACGCTCCTGTGGTCGATGTAGTGTCCGATGCGAAGGCATGGGAACCCTCTCCGGCTTGAGTGAGCATGATGAGGGTGGGAGAACAAGTTTTGCAGGCTGGAAAAGTGATAAATTGACACATTCTGGTGTGAAGATTTGTGAAGATACGTACACTGCCTCGATGATAGCCTACGGAATGAGAAGTACGCGTTGTACGATTTCATAGGATTATTCTCAGGTGTAAGACGAAAAAAAGGAAAGTATTGGCTGGCTCTAATAAAGCATTCGTCCTACTTTCAAGCAGGATTCGTATTGTTGCACCAAATAGGCTAATTGAAAAATATATTGTTCAACAGTTTTCTCAAGTTGATCTTATTGACTACGGATTGCATCTCATGCTTAAAGTTTTCCGGAACAAACAAACGGAGAGAATTGGCTAAATACTCACGGACGGCAGGCATTCCTGGTGTTCCTGGAGTGACTTTCATGCAGGCATCAGAATAAGTGATGAAGGCAATGAGAAGGGCAGAACTAAGGAAAAGCCGCATGACGATAGGGTCAACTGAGAATATCGAAATGAGTGAAGAAAGGAGGCTGGCAACAACAAAAGGCTGTAAAAAGTGAGAGGATCTTCCTTTCCTTTATCCAAATCGCCCCCGTATACTGAGCCGATTAAGAGCCGAACTGTCTAAGGACACTCTCTTTCATTGCCCCCACTTCCTTCCCTCCTATCGCAACTGGAAGGAATTCGCTGAATATTTTACGAGTGCATTAATAAATTCCCAAATACCTCCTTCTTTAATTTTCAAATGTCCTTGCAAAAGAGTATACCATCGAAAAGCAACGAAATACTCATTTCGATAGTTTTTTTTCGATATTTGAAAACTATTTTTCCAGCTTTTCTTCACGAATTTTGCCCTTCAATCAATTCTGGCGAATCTGTTAGTCGCTGACAACAAATAAAAAAAATAAGATGGTGATATACATATCCTAGATATTAAAACGGGGAACATAGATCGGGGCACATAAGGAAATGATGGGGGAAGGTGAGAAAGTGGACTAGTGAAAGTGAAATCATCGCCTTTCGTTAGTGTTTCTCTCGAATAAGGAAAGCCGATAATTTTTTTCTCGATAGTCTCATATTTCCGAGAGAAACAGAACGATGCTGTTGGAAAGTCGTTGCCAAATTATCGATACTTTTTTCAATTGTTTGTCTTTATTTCCATCGTCATTATGACAAACCAATAAACCCTTTATGAAAATTCGATTGACAAATTCTTACAGACATAAGAAAGCTTGTTCGTACAATTGCACTTCAAACACTTTGTACAATGCATTCTACCTAGTAGCCGTGGTACAGTATGCTCGAGAGAGACTCCCCCTACTTCATTCATTCGGAATCAGTCGCCCGCTTTATGGCTTGCTACGAAAATGAACGTATTCGCATTTACGCATAATTTATCATCACCATTTCCACTCAAGTCTAATTCGGAGGGTCACGAAGAGTATAGGACTGTTTCGTGAGCTTTTTTCACAACTTCAATGAATCGCCAATTTCATCCAGAAAGCTAAGTTTTTCGTACAAAACCTGTTCAGAATAATGACTTTCGTGATGGACGGTATTGAATTCTTCATTGGTGCTATCGGAATTCCTGCGAATTTAATTCTGATATATGCAATTATTCAGTCGAGAGATAATCTGAAAGTTCGGGTTTAACGGTGAAAATAAAAAGGTGTTTTTTCCTAGGCCTATTCTCTCATTCTTCTCAATTCTGCAGTTACTGATTTTATTGCAGTTTTTGTTGAAATAATGGCAGAGACCAGGTTTTCACATGACACAATTTGAAAATTGTAACCAAAATCAGAATGATTGCGGATTTTCCATTTCTGATTCATCTATACGAAGGATTCTGCACTCGTATCAGCACGTCTGCATGCAAAATCTCGATGGTATTTGAAATGCATGCAATGTTTCACTCTATTCTACTGATCGCTGTATCGTTCTGGTACAGGTTCATTGGATAAAATTAGTACAATCGCGAACAAAATTAGTGCAGGAGTACCGCACTGGACGGTGGATTTCCATCTAAGGCGATTGTTCAATTGGTAATCTGCATTATACTCGCACCTACTGTTTACAGCATGGAAAACATCCGATCAAGTTACGATTAACTGGGTTCAATTGAGCTCATTTTCACTTGGTCTGATGGCAGTGTGAGGCTTCTTCCTCAATTCTATCCTGGAGTCAACTTGACCGAGATCGTTCATTGTAAGGCCAAAATGACGGCTGTGTATGAATCTAAAATTGCAGCGAGTTGCAATTTTGATGATCCTCCAATGAAGTTTGTGGGAATCTGGTCGATGAGCTCTCCAATGCTTGCCTACTTTTTCATTTTTTACTACAGCAGGCAGGTACCCGATAATTGTCGGCGCTAATTGTCGTTTTAGGTCCGTCATAAAATGAGTTCTCAAACGCACGGAATGAGCCAAAAGACACGTGCACTGAATGATTCACTGAATAGAGTGATCACGTTTATCCGTATCCAGTTATCGTTCCCGTCCCAGGCTCTCTACTACCATTCCCTTATACCCTTCTTGTCAATCCTCGGAGTTATCGGTTTTGCTGCACAGAATATTGGCTTCCAGAATGTTCTGATCGAGCGCGCCACTTTTCTGGTATTTGATCATCAAATAATGTTTCGATTATCTTATCGGCGCTTGTTTTGCAGAGTTGCTCTCTTCCTCCTGCAATGAATCCTGCTTTGACGTTGTTCTTCGTTCGTCCATACAGGAGGTGAGAGCATCGAAACGATCTGTCGATTCTAGGTCGATTATCCGGTAGATTACAGGCTCATTGTGCGACATGCGTGCTGGGAGTCGCATGATGGCCGGCTGATTAGTATCAGTGTTGGACCCAGTAATTGACCAATGCATTAACCTTTTCACCTAACCGATTATTGAACTGTTGATTGTTTTGCATGTGATAAATAATAAAGGTGCATAATGTGATGCCGGCAATTAAAGATTAATTCCGAGCTAGAAATTTCACAAGAAATAATTGTAATAAATCACGTGAACAAAACGTGGTTCGTTCCAGTGTGGGCCGTTCAACAACATCTCGAGGCCATCATTTGTTTTGTCGTCGCTGCAATCCTTATCATTACTCTGCTAGAAAGCGTGGTCGACAAGGTCATTAAAGATCACTCGAAACGGAACATTTGACCTCATTGATGTCCCTCAATGTCTGCATGAATAACTCAAGGGATACATCATTAGACCATGCATAAAACTGCAAACCCAGCTAAGCATTGAGTAATTAGACAAAGGTGTAGGGGGTATTTCCCCAACCATGCAAAGAAGTGACGCTTCCTCCTCTCCCTATCGTGTTTGTGGTGCGAGAAATCACACCACTTCTTTGAAAACGAGGGAGAGGAAGGAAGAGCGATAAGAGTTTGATCTTGAACATTATCAAGAAAAGCAGTTGGTTAAGCGGGTCTACCAAGTGTTTTGTCTACTCAACCATGGATCAGGTTGGCTCACAACTTCAGTTTTCAGTAACTTTAGTTTACTCCATTTCAGTTGAAAAAGAGCGACAAAGGAGATATCGAGAAGGAAGCTTTAGTTCCTCAATCGGTAGGCTGGGTGCTCTTCTGGCGAATATCAAATCTCAATTCAGACTGCCACGTTCACTGTCACAGATGCAATCGAATTTTCTGGTTTCAGAAAATTTCAATACATTGCGTGCGCAATTTGCGGCTTGTCATGGGTGAGTTTTTGCTTTTTTGACATTATATGAGAAATGTGTTTCAGATCTCCAGTTCTACATTGATCATGTTACTCGCGATTCTTGGGCCTTCGTTAAAGTGTGAATGGCAGTTGAGCACAGTTGAACAAGTGAATTTTTGAAGTTTCATATGTGAAAAATTAGTTTAAATTAAAGGCACTCTGCACAACTTTTGTGTTTGCGGGTTGGATGGTCGCCTCTCCCGTGTGGGGTCGAATCTGTGATATCTACGGAAGGCGAAAGGTGTCACTTCTTATTCTTGCATGCAGTGTATCACAAGGAAACTCTTGAAAAGATAGCAGTACTGCTGCTGATGTTGTAAAAGTGTGACTAGTGATCATTGCGAGTTAAACTTCAAGATCGTAAAACAAAAGTTGCGAAAGGAAAGGAAGAAAGTAGGGAACAATAAAGATCACTCAGGGTTTGATCGCAACTGCAGCCGTCGGATTTATCTTCGGAATTTTGACTACTTTTTCACCTAACTTCTACGTTTTTCTCGCCTGTCGATTTGGCGTTGGATTTGCCGTTGCTGGAACCGCACAATCGTTAGATTTCGAGTTCACAATTTTTTGTTTAATTTATTTTCTCAGAATTACACACACTTCTGAGTTCCTGCCAGCTGCAAATCGTGCAAAATGGATGATCATACTCAAGGTAATCATGATAAATTTAATTTCTTAGTAATGCCTTATTTTTACAGTCTTTCTTCGCTATTGGAACTGCAATTTTGACGGGTCTCGCAATCTTTATTCTGCCGAACTTTGGTAAGGTCGTATCTATCATTGAATAATCAATGAGTTGTTCAGGTTGGCGCTGGCTTGTTGCCTATGCTGCCTTTCCTCTTGGATTCTTCGGTCTCTGTTGTTGGGTACGTTTCGTTATCAGCACATTTCAACTAAGAATCGTGTTTTAGTGGCTCCCCGAATCGGCTCGATTCGATGTCTCTCAAGGTAAAATCGTTGAGGTAAGCAGTGAAAGTTGTTTTCATAACAAAGCGAAATGATTTCCGGCCCGTGCTACACTAGAAAGGATCGCGCGATTCAATGGATCATCGTTGCCTGATGGAGAACTTGTGGCTGAAAATCAGGTACCATAGTTCAAAAGTATAATAAAAACATATTGAATCAAAATGAGAAAATAAGAACTATAAATTCATATTTCCCAGGAATCAAGCAGCACCAGTATGGTCGATCTTCTGAAGCCGTCTCATCGCAGAACGACAATTCAGTTGTGGTGCATGTGGTGAGTTGGGTTTGACATATTCCCATTTTTACTCAGATTTGATCAAATGCCACTACTCCAGGACGCTGTTCGGTCTTCTCTACTACGGAGTTGCCATCTACACCACTCTCCTTCTTCACTCGCCCGTCGATCAATGCGGAGTAGTCGCAGAGCATTCCTCTCGATTGAAGAGAGACGTCGAGCCATGCAGACACCTAACGACGGAAAATTACATTGACATTATCGTTACGACGATGAGCGAAGTGCCTGGTACCGAATAATTGTAGATTTCAAAATAAGGAAATTATTTGCAGGTTACATTCTGACCATGTACGCTGTCGATATCATCGGACGTCGTGCAACATTCGCCGTTGGTTTCGCCATTGTGTCGGCGTGCTCGGCAGCGTTGACCATCTGTCTACCAAGGTAATGTTTCCATGAATTAGCTCTAGCTTATGTCTCCGTTGTTTCAGATTTCTTACCGTTACCGCTCTCTTTGTGTGCCGGTCAGCGATCGGCGCCGTATTCCAAGCGGGATACATCTACACGAGCGAAGTATATCCGACGTCGCTGAGGTATCATATCACTTCTTGTGCATCGGCTTTTGATCTAACCTTTAATTGACACTCATCCACGTTGAATTCAGAGCGCAAGGCCTCGGTGTGGCTAGTGGATTTGGTCGATTCGGCAGCATGATCACGCCTCTAATAACTCGGGTATGATATTTTTGCCTGAGAGGTTTAAAAATAAATTATTTAATTCAGATGCTATTCGCACACAATCTCATATTTCCTGCCATTGTCTATGTCGTCGGAGGCATTGTCGGTGCTGTTCTATCAATTCTCTTGCCAATCGAAACAAGAACGAAACGGGTCTCAAAAGCTCTAAAAGTGAGCCAATATAGGTACATCGATTGAAAACCGTGTCAATTTCAGACGAGTCAATCTTGAATCATTACCCTGAAGAAGACTTCTAATTTGAATGCACTTTATATTATTGGGTTATTCAATCGGTGATCACTTAAACGGATAAAAGTATCTACGGGATGCATGTCTTTTTGACAAATGTGTATTTGTCCGCATAGAAATCATCAAGAATATACGTGGCTGTGCTTGAAAAATATCTCTTTATCGGTTATAAAACTCATCATTTGTCTTATCGTCTTGTTAGTACGACATTTTTATTTAATCACGCCTTTTCTTCTCCCGCAATATTGAGTACCGGATTAGGTTTCGTGAATTCTGCTGGTTTTGTCGTGATCATGAAGCAGAAGATGATATTAGAAATGACCAGTATCGCCCCATGAAGGACAAGCAAGAAGAACCTGGAATGTTGGATGAAATGCAACTTTATCGATCGATTCATCCATCGTTATTGAATATTTCTCACCATTGATTCCAAGTAGTCTCGGGAGCTACTGCCCACACTAGAAAAGGCTCAGCAATAGTTGATGCAGCAATTATAACTCCGATGATAGCCACAATGAAATGGGCGTATTGTCTAGAATTACAATTATTTTATTGTTATAAACATATCTCGATGTCTTGCCTACTTTGTCACAATCATCGCAGCTCGATTGAATCCAGCAGCGTTCAGTCCAATCATTCCTTGAGTGAAGCAGATGAATGAAGCACACATCATCTGCAATATGCCTTTTCATAGAATCGGAAATTTTCGTAAAAATAGCAACCTTGTTCTCAACCGGAATAAATGCGGTGCCAATCATCAGAATTCCAGACAGCCCACACGACAAACTGTTGAACAATCTCGATTTGAATGATTCCGAGACCGAAATCCACCGATCGGACACCACTCCTGCAGTTTTTCCAATTTCACCACTTTTCCTATTTTCGAAACTCACTAACCACTCACTATTTTCAGCAAGAGTTGCATTGCAAAAGATACACCATTGAAAACAGACGCCTGCATGTCAGTGACCCCTACTGCCTAAAGAAGTAGAAAATTCGTGTTATTCGAGCCTCTTTAGAATGTTTTTCATTTCAAATAACCTTCTTTAGTACTGCAGAAGAGAAGACTATCAGTGGTGAGATTCCATTGTAGTTTCCAATCGCAGCGATTATAATTGCCCACACTGAAGGATTCGTGAAAAACGCCCTGAACAATCCAAAAACTCATTGCAATGTTTGGGCGCTGTTAGTCCAGCATTCATTATATGACAATATTGAATGAATCACTCAGTGTTTCATTTCATTCCACGCATTTCCGGAGAGGAATGAATCACAGGGTGAACACATCATTGACGTCAATTTATTGTGGAATATTCTAAGATAAATGAGCGCGCGGAAAAGGGAAATAATAGGTATCCTCTTACCTGTATGGTACATCGGGCTTTTTCTGTACCACGGGTTTCTCATTCGGCTTGATTAATTGGTATTCTTTCGTGCTTAGTCGCTTGTGCTGAGCAGGTGTGTCAGAGAAACACAAACACCATAAGAACAGCATGAACGCTGCAAATTGCCTATTTTTCTTTTACTTTGTGCATGTTGCGTTCGTTCGTTTTTATTTATTTTTTTCGAATGAACTTGTGTATTTCGTGTGTCGAGGTTACTCGTATCTCTGACAGAGAATGCGATTATGCACGAGGGGGAAGCGGAATGATGGATAGTCTGGTGCAGGTTGTTCTATGCTCAAAACATAATCTGCTTAACGGACGCCAATACCGGCAAAGCGACATGGGGTAGTTCTAGTTCCGATAATTTTTTCAAAGAAAAAGTTCCCATGTGTATTGAGTGTGTCTTGAACTGACCTGAGCAAGCAGCATTAAAGTAGAAGATAGATCTCCATCCGGAGTATTCACACAGCGGTCCCGCAGAGGACATTGTGATGAAAAGACCAATCTGAGCAGCACGCAATTGTTTTTCAATGATATAGATTGAATACCTGCGAATGACTTGAGAGAAGGGCAATGAAAAAGCCAATTTCAGCGATGGGAGTCCAATTTGCTGCGATATGGCCGATAAGTGTAATCGTCGGAGCCATTGCAGCACCCTGGATCAATCTGAATTCACATTCTCTTTTCTGATCAAGAGGGATAGCGCACTTGAGGATAAGCGTTGACGGAGGCCAATAGTCGAATGCCATTGGTAGCAGAGCAGTGGCCAGAGTGGAAATGGCGTTACCGATTATGACCTAAGATTGAGCTCTTCAATGAAACGATTAGTCAATGAAACTTACCTGAGTTCGCATCGAAACTCTTCTCATGAGTGGAATCAGTACAAATAGGCCAATAATATTTCCAGCAGGAAGTGAAGAATAAATCAGATTTGTCATGCCTCCCGGATAGTACATAACGGGGGAGTTCGATGGGGATCTTACAGGAATGGTTGAGCATTAGCCTATTTTCATTGGCACTTACTGTTCGTAGATTGCACGCACATTCGTCGATTGATCAACATTGCACACTACTGCGAAATTGTACGCGAAGCCGCATGAGACTCCTGGGCGACAGAATAGGTGATAAAAAAGACTTTCAATCTTACCGACGGCATTTGCCAACGTTCCTATGATGAGTACGACATAGCGAAGATGAGGAATCGTCCATTTTTGCTGAACGATACTGTTTTTAAAGCTGTTTTTTTCATAAACGATCTTACTTGAGCCGCCGTGGGAATCAACTCTATCTCTGCAGCTGTTGAAAGAAGTGTCGTACTCTGCTCTGGAGTATTATTCTCCGGCATCTGAGAAAAGCGAGAAAACGTTTGTTCTAGAACGGAACAAAGATACACCAAGTGCAGACACATTAAAAGGCGAACAAAATCGGTTGAATAGCACTCCGTTATTACATCGCATCACATTTCCTCTCTCTCTGATTTCTCTGCGTGCTCTAGTAATCGACTTTCGCCTCCCTTCCCATTCGTCTCTCTGTCACTTTTTTCTTCATGTTGGAGAAAAATCCGCTCAAAGTTTGAAACCGATTCTCTCGTATTTTTTCTACTGCATCCATCAGTACAATCTCCGATTATTTTTTTCTTCTTCATTTTCGATCTCTCCCTTTTGGTTATTCGTTGGGGCGATTTTATGCAAGTGCTGAGAACAAGTCAATCATATTTATTTTATATTTGAGAAATATGCGAAATTAGTAGATTATTAGTTCCTGATCAGGCCGAATGCCGTAATTTGTCTTGTGCTTATTGAAGAGATCCGTGAGCTTCTGACAATATTCTGCATGCATTTGATCAATCTGAATAACGTGATTTTCTCTTTTCAATTGTCTCCCTCATACCAGTTCCTGAGACGGATTGGGCGTCTTTTCCACTCGAATGGCATCGCCGATCACAGATTCAAGATTGACTCTAAACATGGAACGCTAAGAAACTTCGTTCTCACCGGACTTACTGATGTGGTACGAGCCCTCCCCATGGCAGTCCCAGCAGGCTTCTTCCGAGAAGCAATGGAGGACAAAACCCGAAGGTTTTCATGAGATGCGCCTGGAAAAAAATGTAGAATTGTGTTACAGTAGAATCCAGTGAATAAGAGAACCTGCATGTTCCTCAGTCGCTTTGGACAAATTCCAGATACGGGATGATATGTTTCGTTCTCTCCGAAGTGATACATTGGAACGAGATCAGCACTAAATCAAACGTAATAAAGCTTTTCTTGCTACGTTTAAAAAATAAATACCCCTCCGTCAGAGCCAGTTTGATGAATCCTTTCCTGTCCTTGAGCTTGAGTCGATATTTGCCGGGCGTGGACATAATAGCTTCATTGAGTCCGCCAACGACAACGGTGACTGCTTGCCCCTAGAAATCGGACATCATCTTGATTTATCCAGCTGATTCAAAAATCAACCTTCTCGGCCTGTCGCAGAATCCATGTGAGATTTCGCTTTGACGAGATGCCGGCACCTATAATTTCACAGTACTAAATTTTGACACATCTTTTCATACCACCAATCATGAGCAATTCTCTCCGGAGTGGCCAGTGGAATTGGCCTGCCAGCGTGACAGTCCACGTCTTCCATCCTTTGTACAGTTCAGTGATGCCCGCCATCTAAAATTACGAAATATTGTTAATTTCGAAGCTAGGTGGGAATCAAAACAGACATACAGAAACTTGCATTGGAGGCGAAGGACATTGTCATCCCGAGACAGACCATTCCATGGGGATGCGACCTGAGAAGGGATGGTTAGTGACAAAAGTCATACTCGAGTGTACAATACGGGTGCTGTCTCTTGATTCCTGATAGATAGTATGTGAAATTGAGTGTCGGGAAACCTTATTTCGTTTCTCACCCAACGATGTAGTTCCTGTCGGCGGGAAGTTCGGCAGTCTTGACAATTCGATAATTGAAGTAATCACCACACCAAGCCATGAAGGTCACGTGTGTGCGGGCCCAATCCTTAACGGAGAATTTTGGGGTCATCTGATGTAAAGATATACCGATGGCATGCATCCGCACTCGGGCCAATCTTTGGAGTGAATGAACCAAGCGAGATACAGCAGCACACATGGGGAGAAGAGTACAAACTTGGTGTAGAGAACTGAAACAAAATCAATATTTAAGGAAAAAAAAGCAAAAAGCTTTTATATTCTAGCTATATCTAATAACTTTGCATATTATTCGAATGAGAAGCTCACGATACACCGATGCAAGTACGATAATCGGAGGAGCGAACATCCAAAAACCATTGAAGACTAAGACAAATCCACAAATCTAAAAAGTTTAATTTCGAATAGCAAGCGAGAAAACTACAACCTTGAGCCAATCTTCTAGTGGGCCCCACAAGGCCCGTTGAAGCATGATGAGTTGGAAAAAGAAGTAAAGAAAGAAGTAGTTATCCCCGATCTTCAACAGTTATGGCACAGTGACTTTGGCAGATAAGATCAAGGATCCCTCCCTTTCTAGTATCTTCTCCATCTTATCGATCTATCCCATCTTTGTACGTTCTGCCTTGGGGTCTTTAAGGAAAATTCGTTCCCATAGAAGGAACAACAAAGATATAGTGGAGACAAAAAGTGAGCAGAATTTAAGTTAGTTCCTATTTCCGGCGAGTGGAATTTCTCGATCATAAATGCTCGATTGGAATTTATATTAAGTTGGTTTTATATTCTAATTTTATTTGACTTATGTATACATTGATTGTAAATCGTATTTTTGCAATTTGAAGACTATAATATTCCGAAAAAGGTGACAATGATTATTAAAGTTGAATGGATTTGATCAGGGAATTATATCAAAAGAACCCAAGGAAGAAGAATGTTGTTGATGGAGTTGTGCAAACTACAATCATTTCAAAATTCACCCATAAATACAAACTTGCATGAATAGGGTAGAATACTGCAGTTGATCGAGTAATTTTGAACCCGTAACGTATTCATACGAGAAAATAACGATGAAGAATAAAACTATCAACCACAGTCCTAAATGTATTACATATCTGAAGCCAGTTTCTTCTTTCACAGAACGATGTTTAAAGGGCTGAAAAATTCACTTTCTTTGAAATGAATGTATCTTATGAAAAGGGTTAACATTTTCTCACCACGATCTTAATTTTTTTCTTTGAATTATCTGCTTCAGTTCGAACGACGAACAAACAACTATTTGTATATGGAATATGGGAAAAAAAGTTATACAAAGAAAAGAGAAGTTAATTATAAGCTCCAGTTTCCTTGAATTGAGAAATAGCCATTAATCAAGCAAGCAAAAACAACAGCAAGAGAACTACCACTTCCTCTTTTCCATGAATATGCCAGTCAATGAAGCACTTTTGGTATAAATCTTGTTTTATCTGTATTTGTATTTGCTATTCTCTGCCGCTCAGGGATTTCCATAGGTATCTTGTTTTGCTTCGAACCTATGATTATGTGAATCCATGTTTTGTGATATTTCACGTATTTCCTGTTCTTGCATTTATTGACTTCTGCAAATCGCTCACTGCACCAGCATTACAAAATTCTGTTATCATTTGCTCTTTGGGAAATGAATTCGACTTCTCTTCATCTGTGAACATTCCATAAGAGCCAACGTTTCTTCCATATTGATCTATTAGAAATCCTACCTTTGCTGCATCTGCAGTGTCAACCAATTTTGTACCCTCAACTAGAACGATGTAAAACGAATTATTGTCTAATTTCGTGTCGGGAGTCACAGATAACGGATCATTAGCGCGTCATCCAAGATCGATTAGGCTAGTCTCCACGTGATATAGTCATGCGAACGAATGAGAGAAAGAGAAGGAAAGAGAGGAATACAGGTAGAATTGAAAATAGGGCGATTCACCAGTTTAGGACTTGATTGATTTTTTCAGTCTCAAATTTTCAAACTTCCAACTTGTAATATAATACTTATCTTTAAGACGATTCATATCGGGAAATGAACACTAGTTTTTTTGCGTGGGCTGCATACAAATATTCGTATCTGTAGAAGGCATATTATGGTAAACACATCAGACAAGCATGTTTTTCTTGGTAGTCTCTTCAATTCCTACACGTTCCCTCATCTTTCTTTTTTCTTGAGTATCAAGAAACTCACCGATCTCTATCTTGAGAATTATTTCGGTCCAAATTTGTAGTATTTCATTGTATAAAATGAATGTTTTCCGGATCAGCCAAGCGAAAACAGTGAACAGTTTCCGAGTAATAATATCTAATTGCTTCTTGCGCGTGCTCTATGAAATTCTCACGATTGAACATTCGCAATAAAAGCGATTTCGAATGTTTCAGTTCATGAAAGATCTCACTATCGAGATTCTTACCGCGTCTGCCACGTACGCAAATGTTATCGTCTGTGTCTGTACTCTGCCACTTACTCTTTTCACACTTATCGTTCTTTTCAATGGGAAAAGGACCTTTGATAATGCATTTTTCACTTTCTACAAGGTGATATTTTCTAAAAAAAAAAGTTTCATATTAATTAATGCAGATCGGCCTCACGACAGATATGGTTGCAATTCTCGCGGGTATCTTGTTCGGAATAGCGCCCTCACTGGGATGGTTCGTCGAGCAATACACGGCTACTGAAGTTCCATTGAGAGTTAGTTCCAGCCTTATTTCCATTAACGAAATTATTCAATTAAGCTTTTCTACTTCTTCAACTGGTTCACTAGGGTCATGCAGGGGTGCACAAACACGTACATCTGTCTAAATCGAGCGACTGCCACACTCGTACCACTTATGCACGCAAAGGTACACTTTTTGGGATTTCTTCAGTTTTGTAGGCCAAAATACAGATTTGGCGACCACCGTTCGTTATTCGGACACTAATTTTCGGTCAAGTTCTCGCAAGTATTGTGCTAGGGACTTCGAATGCTAGGCATGAAGCCCATTGGAGAGTTTATCCGGACGGCAGAGCTTTTATTGTTGTAAGTATACTACTTCTGACAAGAATAAATTTCGATCGCAGAAAACGGAAAACGAGGGAGCTCATCTGCAGTATTTGGCGGGCTTTTTGTTACTCTCCGGGAACATCGCAGTGATGTTGTTTCTGTATACAATCATCTTCATCCGATTGAAAATATCGGTAATATTATTTCGAAATCTTTTGAAATTGGAGAATTCAGGAGAGTTCGCTCAATAAGAAGTATTCGTCGAAGGATAAAAAAGCCCGTTCCCTGTTATGGATCGCCGTGGTCGTAATCTCTCTAGAAGTATGTGCATTGAACAGTCCGAAGTTATCATACCTATTCAGCTTGTGTATTGCGTATACTTCTTCTTTGCATTTGTGGATAATCCGACTGAACACGTGAGAACATCAACTCATTTCGAAAAAGCCTAATTTTATATTTCAGAGAGATCTTCGAATATTCATGACAAAATATTTCCTCGTTACGGAAGCCTATGCAGTGCTGCCGACTTATATTTTATTGGTCTTTAGTGGATCAGTACGAAAAGAGATGCGTAGTTATTTTCAATCCTATGAATAAAAAATGAACAAATTACATAGAAAAGGAGATCGCCACTATACCTAGTAAATCGAACGCCTACATCTGGAACACACAATGAAAAAAATGTACCCTACGTAATCTCGACAACAAAGGAGTGAAAGAGGAGAGAAAATAGTTCGTATAATTCAAATCAACCTGAAAATTATGAAATAAAAATTTCGAAATCAGTGCATTTTCGAAATTTCTGGTGAAAGCAATTTCCTGGTGTCAATCAATTCGGTCATGCGCCACATCAGCTTTGGGAGATTCCTTGCCAGTGCGAATCGTGATGCTGAACTTCTATGATAATGCCGATTGGTTTTCCATTACTGAATCGGAGACTAAACCGTCATATTTGGAACAAAAAGTCTCAAATCCTTCATTGCCTGTCAATCGCATGGGAGATTTTGAGCGATAAGAGACACCTTTACAATAACGGATGGTCACTGGTCAGATCAGAGTGACAGGCGGGAAATGCGATGATTCAGAGCTGAAACTGAGAATATCTCGAGCAGTCGATGTTTGTCTGTCGGATTCGTTCCATTATTGACATGAACCTCCAAGATCTTTAAAAACCACATTTTCCATGACACGTCAGTATGAATCCATTTGAAGCTCGAATTAGAAAGATATCTCGTTTTGAAACACATCGCCTCGCTTGCCTGTCAATCACACAACTTACTCTCTACAAAAGCGGCGGCAAGGTAAGAGGGCGTCATCTTTTGTTTCGGATCGACTCAAAGGATGCAACTTCTCAAGACTCTTCTTCTCGTCTGTGCTCTTCTCGCTCTTGCTCTCGCTCGTCCCGACAGAGAGGACAGAGGTAAACGATTATTGATGGCTTTGTTTGTAGCACTCACTATAAATCTAGATGAACTTACAATTTTCTTAGTCCCGTATTCTCCCTGTATAGACAGATTTGATCTAGACTATGCCGAAGAAGAAGCGGAAAATTGAGATAAATATCATATTTGCAGAGTCTCATCGTGCGAGCAAGCACGCTGCCCAGCGTCGTGTCACCGACTCCGAGGAAAACGACAGACGTAAGTTGACTTTCTGCTCGTAATGATTCGTGGTCATATCATCAGAAGAAATTAATGTCGAGGCGTTATGAGTCGCTAAACAAATTTGTATTGAGATGAATTCAATCGAATTGCAGCCTACATCGAGAGATGCAACTGGCTCGACAAGGCCCTCCCCACCTGCGCCCCTGGTCTCTTCTGCCTCAGGTATTGATTTTGCTCAAATTTCGTAATCGAAGTTCTGAGTGTCCCCACTGGCACGTGTCACTAAACCCATGACCAATCACTGATTCCTGACTGATTCCTTCCAGAGACGACTGGAGATGCGTCACCAACCCCAACTGTCGCCATAAGGGAGGGTGGTGCGTTCCCAACTTCACGGCCGACCTGAAGGAGCAGATGGAGGAGAGAAGAAGACTCCGTACTGACAGTGACGAATCCGAGGATCGCGAGTAATCTATCGACCAGCACATCTACCGATCGATTCATTTGTTCTATCTTCCGATTGAGTTGTGATATCGATTGCTACTGTTCGATGAATAAAGCTGCTTAACAGGATCAACGTACAATTGTTAAAAAAAAACTAAATATTCACGCGATAAGGAAAGCTGGGCAATAAACGCACACTTCACAAAGGGAATCACGAAAGTGAATGTCAGCAAACATTGGATATGACGTGTATGAAACTGTGAAACTGTGGTGAATCCGTCTCTTATCTGTTCAGAAGTCTGAAAACAATACTTTCTTGAAAAAGTCGCTCGAGCAATTCAAACACGAACATTTACAATTAGCAATTTGCAATATTTGATCAGAAAGCTTTATCATTGCTCCATCGATTAGGACGGGCAATATTTGAACCTTCGGGACTCATAGCCTTTGAAGTTGTTGAGAAAAAAACATGGCAAGCATTCTCAAAATAAGAACACATGAAAATAGTTAACGACAAGGTGTGCCGTAGATTGTTATTGCTCTGTTTGAGCCGCGCCATGCATTAGATAGTACGAGAAAAAGTAAGCAAAATATAATCGGGGCAATTCTGAACACGTATAAAATGAGAACATGCGATGAGAAAATATTCATTATTTCTTCATAACTTTTTGTTTGTCTGATGTGCACTTATAGCAGCACACATTTTCCAATTTTCAGATCTCAACAGCAATGCGATTCGCTCTGACGTTTCTTATCGCCGTCCATTCGTCCATCGCTCTAAACTGCTACGCCGGCAGTGCCATTGGCGATCCGTCAAATGGTATTTTCATGCAGGTTCCGTGTCTACCGAAGGAGGAGTTCTGCTATACGGTATATCACACGTCTTCTGAGAGATTGCATGAAAGCTACCCCCTTGAGGAACTAGTGCCAAAAGTTTGAGCTATTTCGACGAGATAATTATTCTAGAGTATATTGAAGGTGACGATTTTTTTGGCATAGATCATTTGTCCCAGAACCGGCTTTAAGGCATTTTCCGGCTCTAGGACCGGCTCTAGCGTATCTCAGCTCCCAGATGAGCTAGAGACCTCCGGTTTGGCTTAAAAAAACCGCAAAAAATTTCTAATCACTTTTCACGTTTTGCCGAAAATGTTCGATCAAGTGTACGATTTTAAAAAAATGAAAAACCTCCAAAAATGTCTCAAAATTTCAGAAAATCATTTTTCCTGGATCGGGGACCCCCCCTTGCAGTGGATTTTTTTGCCGGAAAAATACTCCACGATATCGTATTAGCATAAAAAAAATTAGTGTCGGCCTCGCTAGGGGTTAGAACAGGTCTCGCCGAGCCGAAAACTGAATCGGAGGCAATAAATCTCTATATTCGATTTTAACTAATTCGCGCAATTTACTCCTGTGACTTTTCCCCTATTCTATTTTTGTTCTCTGGTTACTATTAGAACATGGTTAAAGTTGTTTACTCCTATAAAATTGCAAAAAATTTCATCATCATTACGTAATATGACGAAATTCACCTCTCCACCGTTTTTTGCACTTTTTCCGTTGATAACTCAACCGATACGGGCGTGCAATATACCAAACGACTCGTCGCGAAGTGCACTTTCACTTTTCACAAAAATTTCATCATCCTTTCGTAATATGACGTAATCCTTAGTCAATAACTCCTTTTTTCGCGTGTAACGCTGCGCAAACTCAACCGATACAAGCGCACATGGGCTCAAACAAACCGGCAAGTGTTGTGCAATGAAAATTTAAATAAATTTCGTTATCATTACGTAACATGACGTAATCCTTAGGCAATAACCTGTTTTTCGCGTGATATTCTGCTCTATCTTGATCAATAAAGTGGTAATTAGGCTCAAACGAACCAGCCAGTGTTGTGC
>LS488650.1:40997-55469 GCA_900490705.1 Pristionchus arcanus | reverse complement strand
ATCTTGAAAAATTCTAAAATAACGGACCCTTCTTCTTTTTTCCGGACACTTCAACTTTTTACGGACCCTTCAACTTTTTATCTTGAAAATTCTAAAATTACGGACCCTTCTATTTTTTCCGGACCTTTCAACTTTTAATCTTGAAAAATTCTAAAATACCGGACCCTTCTTCTTTTTTCCGGACCATTGTTCTTTTTTCCGGACCCTTCTACTTTTTACGGACCCTTGTATCTCCCGCGGACCCCTCAACCAGAACAGAGCCCGAAATTGGCTGAAATTTTTTTTCTGGGTAGATCTTACCATTATATATGACATATCAAAAAATTGGCGATGTTATTTTCTTTATCTCTGAGAAATCAGAGTTTGAAAATAAGTGATAAAATTCAAATTTCGAATTTGCATACTCTAAAAACATGGGCGGATGCAGCATCTCGAGTTTGGCCTAGAGCCCAAATTTCAACCCAATCTGATGCGTTTCCGCTGAATTATACAATAAAATATGGGTCAATAGTCAAACTTTGGATGCATGTAATTATGCAAATGAGTGTGATAGGGTCATGTCGATAACAGAAATTGATGTAAGGCACCTAGGGGTATCATAATCTATGTTTATCCCAGAGGGTCATTTTTTGCTGTACCGGAATTCCCAGGAAATGTGCGATTCTTAGGCGAACGCACTGATATACATACTTATCAAATGCATTTTCCCAGATCTTAAAAAATAGTATTCCAGTACCCTCAATGGCAGCTAAATACGCAGCGAACGATACTCCGTACGAGATTTCGCGACTTCGCTACAATATAATGAGTTGCATGGAAATTCGTGAGGTTGTTTTTAACGAAAAACTTTTGTCTAATGTGTTGCTTCACAGCTGTGTAAGAAGCTCAAATGCGTCCAGCAAGGATCGCAGGTGACACTCAAGTCTGAGTTGACTGCAGAACAAATCGATGAGCTCCTGAAGTTTGATCAGTTGATGACTGGAAGAGATCGGTATGTATACCCATATGAGTTGAAATCATTTGACCATTCAGAAGGGATATCCTCATTCCTTTTCTTGCCTCGCCTGCTTTTGAATGTGCTGTTTTGCTAAACGACGAAGGGAAAATATGTGGATGGGCAGCAATCACTTCTGTCGGATTGGAATCAGAGCGATTGTTCAAACTTGCACCCGTGTACGCTTCTTCTTCAGCTCAGTTTGCACATCTAACGGAATCGCTCCTTCCTTTCTGCGAAAGGTATGAGGAGGATGAATTTTCAATTTACTAGATCATTCAGCTTCTCCACCGAGGCCAAACTCGTGGTACAAATTCTCTCTGGAACAGTCGGAGAACGAAAGTTGAAGCCGTTGCTAAGTACTCGTAAATATGCGTTTTTGTTCAAGTACTTGTTTTAGGCAATCCACAAAACATCGAGCGTGTGACACTTTTTTCTGAGAAGATTGAGTGGAAGATGCAGAAGGAATTTTGCTTCTCTCCACATAATACCTGCTGCCATTTTGATGGATGAATTCATTTATGATATGGCTGTGGGGGTGTATCATAAATAGGTGTATCATAAATTTATTACAAGGAAAAAGTTTCGTTTTATTTAGGTTATGGCTGCTTACATATTTTTTCAAGAAGAAATACCTATAAAAATGTGCATGTACTCGAATTGTGTTGTGCATTTGAAGCGAATGGTCTCTGATTGGTTGTCTATCCGTGGTCATCATTCTGGGCTGCATTCTAGTGTGGTCTGAATGATTGAAGAATGTATGCTGATTGTCTGCCATCCTACACTGGCCGCTATGAACTCCCACATCTCTCAATGATGTAATGCTCCCGATAATCGCATGGAAAGGATGCGTAGAGGTCCTAACCTCTTTCTGATTACCATGACCGACGAGAGATCATGTCGAAAACGCATTGAGAATGATCTGGTGAGATTCTCCTCCGTGAGAAATAGCACGTTTAAAGGAGAGATAAATCTCTCGACCACGTGACAGTCATGACGATAAGCTCGAGTACTTGATTTGTAGTTCACCTTTGACCAAAAGTAAAGTGTAGCCTCAGATCATGAACATTTCCCTTGCGTAAACTACGTCTTTTAATGCATTAAAATATTTTTTCTTGTGATTTTTTGTTTGTTTTTACATACTTCACTGATCACTTTTTGCATGTTATTGCGCATAATCCGCTGGATTTTGCTCTGTGTCAGAATCGAGGTCATCATCTACTGATATCAGCACATCGGCGCCACGTGCTTGCACAACTTATCAGTTGCAAATAAGCTGGGGCGAGAAAGTCAAATTCTTGTCACTCGCCAAGCATTTCCCCTTTCTTGTCGAGTAGATAGTGTTGAAATTACGGAGGCCCACTGAAATTGTTTGTTCCCACGACTCATAATCTTGCCTTACAGTACGCTGAGTATTAAACGCCCCTCCGTGATTACTAACTACGATCATATGTGGTCCCTATTGTTCCTATTGTTGACTGATTTGAACAATTTCTATGAGCTTCTTCATTTTTTGAATCAGTGAAGTCGCATAATATTCAGAGAACGAGAGCTCAATGCATCGATTCACCCTCGCCGTTCTCCTCGCTCTCCATTCACCTCTTTTCGCTGACAACACTCAATCGTACAAGGTCATCGGACCGATTACACAGCACTTCCAGGATTGGCTCGCGAAGTACGCTTACCATATATTTATTCTTGATTCTATAGGGCGAATTTAGCAATAATATTTTTTTATGCAGGAATGGATACAAGGACGATTTCGTGAGGGCTGATAATGCAGGAACGCAGGGAAGTTACGGTGGAAAGACGGACGATAGTCAGAAGGTACTTGAGCGATACTTGAGCGTTCATTTTATTCGATTACAATATTGAATCGATAATCTCTTCTTCGCCGTGGCCTCTCATAAAAACTGAATTGACAGGTAACGAAGACTCCCGTCGTTTTCATTCACGGCAATTCGGACGCTGCTCTTCGTCAAGGATTCGGAAGGAATGACAACATTGGATGGGAGAATACGATTGACTACTTCCTCAAGCATGGATACACTTCTGTAAGTTTGCACTGGAATTTGTTTAACTCTCCTTTTGTTTCATATTGACCGGATACAGAGTAGAATGAAGAACATATCTTTTTTTCCTTCGTTCAAACGTTTCCATTCTAACTTTTCCTTGCAGGCCGAGCTTTACGCGACGTCTTGGGGTGACACTAATCCGGCTCACGCTTCTTCAAGGTGAATTTTTTTTCTTTTTGACACGAAACCGAAAAATCTCCACGCACTGCTCATTTTAGAACTGGGTTTACTCTTCCTATTGAGAACGCACGACTGCGCCACAACTCAGCGTCTGCGTCGATTCCTTGAGGCAGTAATTGCGTATACTGGCGCAGATCAAGTGTCGATGGTGACGCATTCGATGGGAGTCACTCTTGGAAGGAAGATCATCAAGGGAGGAAAGATTACGGCCAATGATGGTGAGAAATATCTTTGCTAGATCGGAAACACAAGTAAATAACGATATTATTTAGGTAACTGTGATCTCGGAGTGCCCATTCGAGTTGTCGATGTCTTCGTTGGCCTGTCTGGAGGAAACTACGGACTGTGCAATTGCGAGGGAGTCGACGCAATGGAACCAACGTGCAATAAGCAGGTCTGGCATTTGGTTGAGGACTCCCTAGACAATCATACAAAAATGTTCTCACAACTTTTATTGATGTAACATTCTGAATTCGTGTTACAGGACGGTCTATGGCCGGGCGACAGTTGCGGAATGAATTATCTCGACTGCGGTCTTACCGTGTTGCCTTTCCCCTGCAGTGGACCGACCTACTCCAAGTGAGTATTTTTCTTCTGCGAATAATTCACCAACAAATTAATGAAGTTCCCCGTTACTATCCTACTCATATTACATCTGATGAATAAATAACCGAATAATTGAATTGAATCATTGAACGAACATAAATTTCAGATTCCTAACTGACCTCAACAACGACATGCAACAGGAGGCGAAGAGGCTTGTGTCCGGATGGAGTGACAGTAAGCTACCGTAATCCCACTTGATTGAATTATCGATTAATTCAAGGTGACGATCTTATCATGTATGGTACGATTACTTGGGGCAAATCGACGTGTCTCATTCCGAGAAGTACTGACAAGAAAGTTAGTTTGCGATTGGCTATAGTAATTTTCAAATATAATATTATATTATTCAGACCTACGTAACATACACGCACATGGAGACGAAGGAGCTCACTTACGAGGATCAATACAATTGGGTGAACAGAATCAATTAATCGATAAGTCACACCCACTTCTCATCGTGATTGCTTCACGTCATTGTACACTGTATACATACACTGACTATGCAAGCGATGGGATGAATACTCATATTGCACATATTTGTACAAAACAATCGTAGACACCGAATAAAATACGAGATTTGCATGCCGAGTGTTCTCAAAGGAGCACTGGCCTGAGAAGAAGTCGCTTCGAATCAGTATCGCGAGTTATTGGGCTGAGTCATAAGTCCTGCTCGTTTTTGTGCACCAACTGTGAATTTCCACTACCCTTGTCCTAAAATTTGACGACCTGTCCTCGTATCTACTATTATTCTATTATTGCTTGCGGACTTTTCTTGAAAGTGCCATAATGTGCTCCGGCACGTTTTGGCCCGGATCTAAACTCAGCTTTCTTCTTGAATAAGATTTCAGTTTGCGCATTAGGCGAGCAGTGCAAACTTGGTCAAAATGTGAGCCGAGCACTAGATGAGAACGAATAAGCCATGTTGCCCATCAAAAAGTGAAACCATAGTATGTACATCTGCTCGGTTTTATGGCTGACTTGAACGGATTCTCTTGGCCGTCGTAAAAACGTTTTATTAATTGTTTTATTTTTAAATATAGATATATTTTTTTACAATACTCGAGTTGTCAACGAGAACGTCCGAACGGTATGCCGATTGAGGCGTCCTCGGATTATCTGAATTTGAAAATGGCCATTCTAGTGACAATGTCTATCTCACTTCTCTGCACCATGGATTCCTCAGTAGTAATATCATTGAATTCGATAATGGTGAGAGGGAGTATAACATCTGTAATTGAATTTCGTTTGATTTACAATTAGCAAGAGTAAAATTGAGAATTTTCAGTTGTTGTCCCATCGCACAAGGAATGTAAATCGGAGAATTCCGGAAAGCAAATGCGGCCACTGCCATTTCTCCTGGTAAACATATAATCCGAAGAATAGCACAACCAACGGAGACACGAAAAAAACTGCAGAAACGGCAACCTAGCGATTGAATGTTTTTACTCATATTGTTCATCAAAGCAAAGCTACCTGTATAGTAAGTGAATACAGCAAACGGAGTTGGGCTTGGTGAGTTTTGGAGAAACGTTGGCTCTGGTAACAGCATGAGTTTAAAAAGAAAACAAGCAAGCAACTGACAATGTCTCTCCCGATTTTAAAGATTGCGTGGTATGATAGAAATGTGTAGATAGAGAAAATTAAGATGATTGAAATAAACAGGAGACGAAGTTCTGAATGATTCTTTAAGCCAACAAGACAGTCCTTTGCTTTCACCATATTCAAAAAGTCCGATATCCCCAACTCGAACACCTAGAACTAGAAAGACGGAACTAAAATTCTTCGCCCAATTTACATCTTTTATCTGAATTATACGGTTTTTATCGAAGTATATCGTTAAATAACGTTCAGGAAGTTTTCCTTGTTCGGAATGTCGATCGTCCATCTATTGAACCCGTACACATTTGAATATAACGTAAAAGTTATGATGAGCATAACTATCACTTGAGCACTGAAATTGATTATTGTGTCTTCCTGCATGTGGAGAGGAAGCTACATTTTCACTTTGAAAAAAAACATGTTGCATCGAACCTGGTGGAAACTTTGAGTGGACTATCCGAGAAGAGCATTCTTTGATGCATTCTTAATATGAGAAACAGGAAAGGAACCACTACAGCAACCGTGAAGAACGAGAGAACAACCTTATGCAAACAATAATTATATTGATAAATTCGGATTTCACCAATAGGGTGGCTGGCTCTATTGCACCTCTGCACAAAAGGCCAGTGCAGAATAAGATAGGAAGCGGCGCAAGCGTGTAAAATTGGAATAGGATGCCGTTGTAGAAATCGAAGCAAATCATGAGCAACTGAAACCTTGTTTGAAGTAAAAATTAATCCGAAAAACATATATGTACCGTATGACAGACGTAGCCCGCTTTGCAATCGGCAGACATTGAACTTTTCTTCAGTACAACGAAAATGGCGAATGGATGAACTAAACAAATGACGAGAGGGGTGATGATTCGACGTATTCTGAAATTTGTTAAAGATTAATAAAATTAAAGAGAATATTGGAAGATTTCACATGATGGATGCGTAGATGAAGTATTAACGATCCCAATCGAATCCGAAAATCAGTGGTGATGGCATTACACCGTAATTGAAGGATAAGATTATGATAAAAACTGAATTATGTCAATGCTGCTACTTGGGGGCAAAATAATTCAACGGAATAGCTTACGTACGAACAAGTACAGTATGTGACAAAGATTCGTAGACGAACGTAGAAAACATGAGCAACGCACTATGAAATTACTACAAAATTCATAACAGGAAATACAACTTCCTCGGCAAAACACTGAATGAAATTTTTAATTTAAATTTATCAAGTTATTTTTCTGATCTCAAAGGGCTACTGACAGGAAAAATGGAGTACACAACGTAAGAATATAAAGTATTATGCTTACCATACTTACGAAATATTTATAATGGCTTCATTTTCATTTGTTCATACTGTTCTTTAGATAGTCTAGATTCTATAACTACCATGTAACTTTCACACTTAACATTAATGGTTCATTCCGACTCTTGCCTGCAAATTATCATAGTATAATAAACAAGGGGAGCACGCATTGATATCGTGCTCTGCTTGTTTATTTCAATTTGTTCTGAATCTATTACGTAAAATAATGAGACGTGCTGACAAAGCATTATTGACAGCACTTGTTGTACAAAATATTAAGCAGAAATCAAGAACAAGAAGTGTGAAGCTGAAGTATCACACTCACGGTATCTATCTATTTGTCCGACTGGCGAGACAAATTAGCGCTAACACTATGAGCTCAAGAAAAAAAACGTCGAAATCATTATAATATTACATTTTATATAACGTTGAACTGAATGATCTAGCCATTTTTCAATGCAATGCAAATAACAGGCGACTAGATACAAGTATTCATCGCACAGCAATAGTCGATACTTCTCTATTCTGTCGCGATCCCGTGGATGCTACCTAAAAACACTTTGAGTTGTTTACAAACTACTATCCTTACTGTAGTCGCAATTGTTGATCTAGAATTGATTGTCGAGAAGGAGAAAAGTGTTCGTGGTCGCATCAGTGCACGCTTCATTTCTCTATTGAACGAGAACAGAATAATTCTGGAAATAGAGAACGTTTATCGTCACCGTTTACGAAAACCCGTACCCATCACCGAGATGTGACAACTCCCATACGAGAGTGGTTGCGGCGAATGTTGGCCAAGTGCCATCGACATACCTAAAAAGGACAAAAAAATATACGAACAAAGTTGAAGTCTGCACTTCGAAATCACATGGAACGAAGTGAGCATGAATGTGAAGAGAAGGCCTGTGCAACACGCCTTAAAATCCATTTATGATTTCAATATTCTTTCGATGCCGAACCTGAGCCAAAAATCGCATTTCTCTATGTGATCTCAGTTTTCTCTCGTGTGAATCCAGTCGGTCTCCCATCATCTTCAGTCAATTTCTCATTACAAATCGTGGGAAGGGAGAAAGAACTTACTGAGTCGCTCCTTCTCATGTTCACAACACAAATCACGTCGAGTATAAGAACAACAACACAGATTACCTAAAAAAAGTTATTTGTGTGTTGATAAATTTCGATAACGTACGCATCCAAAGACGAAATCGAGCCAGAAAGCGATTGATTTCCCGCAAGGAGTATCAGCGAATTCCCAAAAATATGTGGTTGCATTGAAATAAAAATCGCATCCATCTAAAACGGATGTGAACGATGAACGACAAGGTTCGAAACCTCCGAAATAGACGCAGAAGTGGCCGATACATACTAGTCCGTAGAAAAAGATTAGATAACGCGTACGGTTTTGGAAAATCTAAACAATGAAACGAATCCAAGCTAATAGAAAAATGTCACCTCTTTGTAAACACGCGGAAAGAACAGTAGCGTGAATCGATTCAATGAAATGAAAAGCTGTGAATAAAGTGTGATAAACCTGTAAATGCCAAAATTGGAACCCTGCATTTTTATTTTATAAGACTGACCAAAAATAAAGAGCTATTTGTCCAATCTTCCGACTAATAAAAGAGTGATGATCCCAGTATTCTAAGAAACAATTCACTTGTTTTGTATAATCAATCCTTTGTTTTTAGATACAGAAATGTTCTCGGCGCACACCAGAAAGTGAATATTGCAAGAATGACGCAGTCAGCTGAACAGTGAACGGCCGTGAGTCTACCTGTAAAGTGCACAGCTCAATTTCGATCGAGGATCAAACGTAAGAACAATTTTCACAGAGAGTAGTGCATTATATATAATTTGCATTTCGTTTACAAAATGATTGCAAAACATTCTAACCAAATGACGATCGAAGGGCGCGAATTCGGAACGTGAGCAATACTCCGGTGAAGTTGACTATAATACCGGCGAGCCCTACCTGCACGAGATCGAACATTATTTTCGAAAAAATGTGGTTGAACTAACGCCAAAAATGATAGATGCTGCGACCCTGTCGTTGGTGAAATTAGCAGTCGTTGTCGATTGGCTCATGATATCGATAGAGGGCTGAAATGTTTCATTGAGCTAGGGAAGATGATCATGAACATTTCCTTGAGTCGCACAATCGGTTAAACGTATGAAATCACGAAAAGTTCACAATCGAGGCTGCGAGATATTCAAATATTTGTGAGCTCGTGGGAGTAATACAACGAAATTCAAGGAAGGAATAGACAACAAGGAAGGAAAGGAATAGTACGAATGGGGGAAGAGATTAGGATATTGCAGTGATTGCACGTCAAGGGAATATTGAGACTAATCCTCGATCAGGATTTCTGATGCAAAAGAGACCGTTAAATTTTAGGCAACATTGTGAATTTCACTGCAAGTCACTATACAGAAGCAAAATTAATTGTAATTGGGTGATTCGTATTGCAGGAGTGACATTTGCTTTCACCTCTGATTACTGGATTCGGTGAATATCATAGGCGGTGAGAAAATTCACGATGAGAGTCCTGTGTCGAACTTATTACTTTCTAAATCGAGATTGTTCAACTATTGCACAAGCACAATGTGAATTTACTTTTGATCTCATTCGAACGAAATGCTCCCACTCTTTTGTGTCCGATCTTCATTTCTCAACTCCTATTAGGATATTGAAGTGATTGCACGTGGAGGCAATATAGAGACTAATCCTCGATCATGATTTCTGATGCAAAATAGACCATCTTGCAGGTTGTGTGTTCAAATCACAATGAAGGCGAGAGGCCAATGATCTCACTTTCATCGCGCCCATAGATCGCATGGTCATTTTTACGGCGCGCGCTCTTGCTTGCTCTCTTGCCATATTGGTCATCAATCACACTTTGTTTGTTGTTCACTGTCGTCAGCCCTCAACGCCCTCCGCTATGGGCAATCACTAGTCTTTGTTCACCCATCGTCAATGACTTTCCTGAGTGGAACCCAGTAGATCAGGGCCAAACTGGAGAATGATGATCAACAAGTCAGCAACTACATCCGCATCTACTGTTGGGCGAGACCGTCCTCTTGAGCAGTGAATAAAAGGAGACGATTCCTGAGGGGAACAAACAAACAATCCCAAGATGATCTCGGCAAAGATTTCCTTCCTTCTTCTTCTCATCGCCTTCATGGCTCTGTCGGTTGTGGACGCCCAGTGGGGAGGATGTGGGTTCATTTCGCATATTTGTTATCAGCAACGCTCACTTGCTCAGCCCCGTTGTAGAAGTTGACTCGTTCTTACTGAATAATTCGTACAGATGGAGGAATGGGAGGCGGAATGGGCGGTTGGGGAGGGCGTGGCGGCATGGGTGGATACGGAGGATATGGAGGAAGAGGAGGGGGATGGGGTGGCAGAGGAGGATGTACGTTTTATTTGTGATGTTATGTTTACGTAATTGCTTCTTGAATTAGCAACGGAAAAGCCTACAATGATTAAGCTAAAAATTTTATATTCAGGGGGCGGCGGAAGAGGTGGCTACGGTGGATACGGTGGTCGTGGAGGATGGGGAGGCGGATGGGGAAAATAAGTTAACAAGAACACACATTCTCGATAGATACTGTGTAATCTAGCTTTGAATCTCTGCTGATAAAGTAATATTTTAAAAGAAATCGTTGTTTCGATACATTGTGATGTGAAACTGGAAGAACAAACACCATTTCAGACATTCATAATGGTCATTTCTTTTTCTAAAACGGGATTTTTTCCAGCTATTCTACAACACTACAACAAATTTCAATTAAAAACGATCGCTGTTCTGGACTTATGCGATCTAATTTCACGCTCGGGTCAAGAATCAACATGTGCTCAGGGATTGACGAGAGCGAATTCGGCCAGTAACCACTCCCATCGTGCAAGTTCGCCCTTCGAGAGAAGGAAGAAGGGAAGACAACAAATTGTCGAATGTCCATTGGATTGGTCGAGATGTCGAGATACATATCCCCATTGTCACTTATGTTATGGGAAAAGAAACATGCAGCTGAAAGCGCATAAAAGACGGGAAACAGATAATATCCATCAGGCAAACACAACATCTTCAGAAGATCGACGATGCCATCGAGAAAGTATAACGTAATTGATCGATCTCCGTCCAAACATCCGAACACCCTTTATGCGTATTTTCACATTTACCTGTGTTTGCAATTGATCAAATGGAGGGTGGATGAAAGGTTAGAGAGCAGATAACCAGATCATCGTGAGTTATTCGGCAACTACCACCTGTTTTTGACGGATAAAAGGAGTGAAAATTTGACTGGTAGAAAATTGACTTGAACAATGCTCTCAGCGAAGATTGTGTTCATTCTTCTCCTAGTCTTCCTCGTTTCGATCGAAGTGACTCAGGCGCAGTGGGGAGGAGGATGGGGTCAGTTTATATTCCAATTATATAGCTATATAGCATGCAATGCGTTTGGATTATACGTTACATCTATCTTTAATATCTTGTATGTCACCTACAATGCCCATTAAAGGAGGCAGAGGAGGATGGGGAGGTGGTAGCGGTGGAAGAGGAGGATGGGGTGGAGGAAGAGGAGGATGGGGAGGAGGAAGAGGAGGATGGGGAGGAGGAAGGAGCGGTGGAAGAGGAGGATGGGGAGGAGGATGGGGCAAATAAACGGCATCAACGAATATCCCTACTCGATAGAAAATGTGCAATAGCTTTTACTGCTGATAAAGTTTTTTTAACAATTCGAGGTTTTTATACATCACGAAGTGACGAATGAGTGAAAGTGTTTAGAAATTTGCGCAACATTTAGTGACTTGCGCCACATTCGACTTTTATTTGTCTTTTGAGTATAAAGTGCGAAATTTATTCATCGTTGAATTTTATTTCTCATGAAACAAATTTAAACATTGAAATGAACTCTCTGAGAAATATTTTTTAAAAAGATGTCTTGCTTCTTCGAATACACCGATCCCTCTGTTTTCAATACGCATTATGTTTTATCAACCATTCTCATACGGATTATATCTGAGGAAGACTAGTAAACAAAATTCAGGTCAAAACGATAGCCGACTTATGATCTAACCTCACTATGTAATCAAGTAAAATCGCATGCTCAGTGTATTAGATAGGGCGCATTCGGCCATTAACCGCTCCCATCCTGCAAGTTCGACATGCGTAAGGAGGATGAGGTAGAGAACACAACAAGTTTTAAAATTGTCTAATGGATCAGTCAAGATGTCCATGAACACATTACCGAACACATTACGAACACATGCAACGTCTGTTATTGGACGAGAAATAAGCAGGTGAAAGATAATAAAAGGCAGAATACAGCTTACATCCATCAGGCAAGCACAACATTATCACATATTCGACGATGCTGTCGAGAAAGTATTCGCTTGTTCTTCTTATCCTTACCTTCATGGCTACATCAATGGTTGATGCTCAGTGGAGAGGTGAGCAGATTTATCGGAGTGTTATGGAAACATTGAATAATTTTGTCCAAAAATTAGTTTGAAGGGCGCGGACGTGGAGGGTACGGTAGTTATGGCGGTCGAGGAGCAGGATGTCAGTTGAAATTATTCTCATTTTTTTAAAACTCATTTTCACAAATTGTTGATTTGGCTCCGAACCGTAAATGAGGTCCGGAGGTTGTAATTATTGTATTTTTTAGGGATCGGCGGATACGGTAATCGTGGCTACGGTGGATTTGGCGGATACTACGCGAACGGAGAATGGGGCAACAATAGTGGATGGAGTGGTGAAATGGAGGGAGGTTGGGGAGGCGGATGGTAGACCAATAATGGTGACCTATAAATACTATTATTAGTTTGTAATAAATACTTCATGCCTGTGCAAATTTCCTTTTTGATAAAGATTATTATTTCTTGGAATCCAGTTGTATAAGTTGTATACATTGCAAAGACATTTCAAAAATGATATGATCATTGCAAGTTCGCCTTCATGTTCGGTCCCTCAGTTCACAATATTCGCTAATAACTTGGCACCCAAACATCCGGACACACACTATCCGTATCTTTCCTTTCAAGTGTTGATGATTGATTAGACGTTGTATTCATGAAAGGTTAGAGAGAAGATAACCAGATCTTCGTGAGTTGTTATGCAACTGCCACCTATAAAAGAGGTGAACAAGTAAATCGTAGTGATAAACAATGTTCTCAGCAAAGTTTGTGCTCATTCTTCTATTAGTCTCCTTCGTTTCGATCGCAGTGGTTGATGCGCAGTGGGGAGGAGGATGGGGTCAGTTGGTCTATGTAAATATAGAGTTCAAATACGTACCGAAAATGGCATGTGGGTGATGCTTCTATGTACATCAATATTGTCTATGTATAGCATCGATAGTAATCTTTGCAGGAGGAGGACGTAGTGGTGGAAGAGGAGGATGGGGAGGAAGAGGAGGAGGATGGGGAGGAGGAAGAAGTGGTGGAAGAGGAGGATGGGGAGGAGGAAGAAGTGGTGGAAGAGGAGGATGGGGAGGAGGAAGAAGTGGTGGTAGAGGAGGATGGGGAAAGTGAAGTGAAGAAGCGACCAATTTGTATTTTGTTTCATAATAACCACTGACGACATTCGTTGTGATAAAGTGTATATATATCATGAAATGGAAAGTACAAAATAAATAACAACAATCTACGAGTTTCCTTCAATTGGTGATATTTTCTGTTGATGATCTCACCCTGATACATCCGGAAACCAACGAGCGATCGTGTCGCATGATAACAGTAATCAATAATAATTTATGCTGGGAAAGAACTCATATCGAAAAAATGACTGATATTTAAAGACCATCGTTGAGATGCTGCACGCGGAAAAGTTGTTAACGTCATGATCATGATTCATGATGATTCATCATTCATCTTTGCACTATCACACCCAGGAAAATTCGGCTCTGTTCTGGTTGAGGGGTCCGTGGGAGATACAAGGGTCCGTAAAAAGTAGAAGGGTCCGGAAAAAAGTTGAAGGGTCCGGAAAAAAGAAGAAGGGTCCGTTATTTTAGAATTTTTCAAGATAAAAAGTTGAAGGGTCCGGAAAAAAATAGAAGGGTCCGTAATTTTAGAATTTTCAAGATAAAAATTTGAAGGGTCCGTAAAAAGTTGAAGGGTCCGGAAAAAAGAAGAAGGGTCCGTTATTTTAGAATTTTTCAAGATAAAAAGTTGAAGGGTCCGGAAAAAAGTAGAGGGGTCCGTAATTTGGTTAAAGTTAAAAAACCTTCACTAAAAATTTATAGTGGTCCGCGTTTTATATAATGGTCCGCAAAACATTATAATGGCCCAGGTGTTTTTTATGATGGTCCCATTTTGGACCATTATAAATCGTACGAAAATAATATAATGATTAAATGTGCGAAACGCCGGCCTAAGCATGCGCATTTCCTAAGCCTAAGCCTAAGCATTTTTTATATAGACGGTTTTTCAATTTTCTATAGTCGTGTCCAAAACATGGGAATGTTGGATACTGCAGAACGCATCCAGGAGATGTTATAAAAAGAGCTTAGGAACGCTTAGTGCTTAGGAAATACGCATGCTTAGGCCGGCGTTGTGGGGTTACGGACCCTTCAACTTTTTACGGACCCTTCAACTTTTTATCTTGAAAAATTCTAAAATAACGGACCCTTCTTCTTTTTTCCGGACCCTTCAACTTTTTACGGACCCTTCAACTTTTTATCTTGAAAATTCTAAAATTACGGACCCTTCTATTTTTT
>LS488650.1:0-36761 GCA_900490705.1 Pristionchus arcanus | reverse complement strand
AAAAAAATCACAGATTATCACTCATGTGAGTGTTTCTGGTACTTATACAGCCAATGTGACATATTAGAAGCCATTTCGCCCAAGATGATAAATTCAAGTATTATTGAGGTACGACATTCGGACGTAAAAAAATCAGGATATCCCCATTTTTAAAAATCTGAAAAAAATATATATGTTGTGTTACCATCTGAAGTTTCCAAAAATGCTAACGAGAAAAAAGGTTTTTTGATTTCGGGTAGTTATGGCACTTTATGTGCCATTTTGGATCGCTAAAAACGGTTTTTTGAGCATAACTTTCTTCGTTTTCATTTTCATGAGTTTTAGTTGTCATTTTCGGATTCTACGTGCAAAAATACATCGGACAAGATTTTTTCCGACTTCATATGAGAAACTCTATTTTTCGACCCCAAAAGATTGAGACCCCCATAGAAAATTTAAGATCGATTTTCAGCCTTAGCAAAGTGTGTCTCCGATAACACCTAGGGACCCACTTTCGAAAAAAAAATAGTTTGGGATATGGCCATCCGAGCACCTTTCCCGTTCTCTCGTGGACGGTCTCTTATACTAGAACTTCCGCAGCACCATTTATCGTATGGAACGAAAAGCCAAGGAAGAGCTCGATCCTCTTCCTTATATACACATACACATGAATCACCCTCCTGCAGGGTGCTAAAGTGATAGTTACACGTGTTCATATATCATCGATTCTATAGCGAGAGAAACGATGACAGTAAATTCAGCGAACTCCTTATTTTTTTCATCCAATTTCCGACTATCCGCAATGCACCCACGACATCAGGGATTCATCACATCGCTCGATGAATTCTTTTTCCGTGATTGAAAATGAGGAAGTGCAGTGTTTCGCGTGTTAGAGAAACAATGAAACATAGTGCTCCTCGTTGGTGAAGTATAAATCCACGCATCTTGAAAAAAATGGAGGATTGATCAAATGAAGCCATTCTCGACCATGTCATTTTAAATTTTTTCTCATCATTTTATGTTCATTTTTACAGGTATTCAATGATAAACCTGCAATTTTTTACAATGTGAGAGAATGTGCGGCAGGAACTCGCAACTTGATTCATCGATTCAATACATCCATCAATATTCTCCCTTATCATCAACAACTACCGCCCACTCTTCTTCACGCGCCCGAAAGTGGTGTAATAATGGTGATAGACAATACTGATGTGAACTAAGACTTAATTTTGCAATGAATTTCGAGTGTAGTTCAAAATTCTTGGAACTTCAAAAGGAAAAAAATGTAACTGAAAATCAAAACCTATACAGTTCTCCGTCAGAGTTAAATGTGCGACCACTCAAAGTTTTCCGCATTGTTTCCGGAATATCACTGAATACTCAACACAAGTATATACTTGCTGACTAGATCAATTTTTGAACAATGTTCTCATTTTATCTCGCTCGACTAAATTTTCTAATCTTTCGATGATCTCTTACCAATAAACATTATTTCTCTCCAAACATCAAAACACAACTCCCACATTCTCGCATCAGAAAAGTGTAATGATAGGCAGAAAGATGCTCAGACGATGAAAATCAGTGGACCAAATACCAAATCTGCTTCTAATTTCTGTTGTGGTTCGATATAAATTTTTTCAGTATAAAGGGAGAAAGATAACTGGCGAATTCAATCAACAATCTGCATTGTGAATCTTCTCATCGTTCTTCTTCTCATCGCTTTCCTTTCAGTCGCAGTGGTAGATGCGCAATGAGGAAGTGAGTTGGACTTTATGTGCATTTCAGGCTAGAAGTTTATTTCACACGCACTCTCGACCGGTTGACTTGCGAGATAGCAAGCGAAACGAAGCGCGACCCGTATTGCGTACTCTAATGTCAGCTGCACATAGCTTGTCGTTCCCGCACATAACTTTCACTTGTCTCTCTACTCACTGACTGTAGGAGGAGGCGGTTGCAGGGAGAGAGAAAGCGGTGAATGGGGAAGAGGTCAGAGTTTCGATTTCATTTGATTACGAATAAAATCAATTTCCCATGCGTTCCTATCAGTTGCAGTTATCAGTCCCCCCCCCCCCCCCCGGGACATTTCAAATAAATAACCGAGCAATCTCCAAGGAAACATTTTGCATATTGCTCAAAAAATCTCGAAATAACTCTATTTCTAAAGGATGTAGATGAAGAGAGAATAGTTTCTGCCATCTGAGGTTATCACAAACACACTCGCTCGTCTTCTTCCCTTGTTTTCCCATCTACGTTCCCACACCCTGCCACAACATCTTGCAGACGCCTATCCCATGATCAGAGACAGAGACAAATCGGAGAAAATGCTATTGCTTGTTGTTGATAACAACCATTCACGGATAACAGCTAGTAAACGGCTGAGAAAGCCAGTGGCTCGACAATGGTCTCGGCAAAGATTGCAGTTGCCTTTCTTCTGATCGCATCTCTCGCAATCTCCGTGGTGACCGTAGAGTTCGAAAGTAAGACAATTTCGATGTTTGTAGTATGCTGATACATTGATACTAATTTCACACTCAATTTTCGTTGACTAATCAAGTAATTGAAGGGTTCGGGGAGCGCGTGCGAGAAAGGGAAGGCGAAAGAGGAGGTGATTGGGGAAGAGGTACTCGGATTGAATCGGAAGAAGCCACATTGCAACTATTTGATTGAAAAGGATGATCTTTGCAGAAGGCGGCAGAGGACATGAAGAAGGTCGTGATAGGGTGAGGGAGAGGGAAAGAGGAGGCTTTGGTGAAGGACTACGAGGAGAGTTCGGAAAAGGATAAGAGAGCATTGACAATGATAAATTATTAATACTCTTTATCGATTCTCTAAATATAATGCACTTTTGTATGGAAACATGTAGAAATCTGAATTGATGAATATTTTAGTGTTTTACCGGCTGCAAACTACGTGACTTTTGATCTTTCACTTGTTTATTCCATCAACAGCGCCAATTATCCCTTTTGATCGTTGAGTAGGAAATAGATGACCAAACAGCAGGAATTAAAGAACCGTAGACGGAACACCGCACCGTGATGTCATTGTTTGTAATTTATATGTACATCGAAATTGCGTATAAAATGGGATGAGCCCTTGATTGTCGAACAATGTTTTCTCCTAAACTTAATTTCGTTCTTCTACTATTCGTCTTTCTCTACCTCGTAGCAGTCGAAGCGCAATGTGAGTTGATTTCAATTTCAATTTAATTACAATCTTCCAAAAATCCAATAGTGTCAACAAAATTGTCAACAAAATTGCAGTGTCAACAAAATTGAGCATTTGGGGAAGAAGCAAGAAACACACTCCGTATATTTGAAATAGCGGCAATAAATTCGACGTGGGTCGGTTTTGAATCAATTGAAATGAAGTTGGAATGAGATGTTAAGAATCGCATTTTTTTCAGGGGATAGCGGCGAAGGAGGAAGGTGACGATAGTCTACAAAAGTATTCTCCAGTCAAACGATAAATTGTTCTTCCGTACGTCGATAGGATAACCTGAGCGAAGGGATATTCAACAAAGAACACATTCAACATCGAACTCGAATATCTAGGGATTCCATTGGGAGTATTTCAGAGCACGACATGCGGATTTCGAAAATGAATCCTCAAATTACGCGATTTACTATTTGCCTACTATTTTTCTGCATCTGGAAGGTGTAATTATGGTCAGAAATATGAGCGATGATCAAAGTATAGCGGAACAAAATCCAAAATTGCAAATAACTGCGGATGTTGTTCGAGAATACTTTTCTCAGTATAAAAGAAGACGACAAATGGCAGATTCAATCAACAATGTTCGTTGTGAAATTCCTCTTCGTTGTTCTCCTCATTGCATTCATTTCGGTCGGAATGGCTGAACCTCAGTTTGGTGCACAACTTGGAAGTGAGTTGTATTTTCCGTCGGATCAGACTTTCTCAATAGGATACATTCGACCATTACTGAACATACCAAAACATGTATTTATACTCACTTATTCACTCATTTTCAGAGGGAGGAGGAAAGGAGAGATTGGGCGCCGGTATTGGCGGCGGTTTGGGCGGTGGAAAAGGTCAGCTATTCTATCTCATTCCAAAATTAGCCACAATGCCGCAGTATTCCATCTCGATTATTCACTTTCATCTATAGATTCACTCATGCACATCTCCTTGCAATTATAACTAATTATAGGTGGCAAAAGCAAGAGCTCAGAGGAAAAAGGGCACGGCCGCTAAGAGCTGGCTAAGAGCATTATTCTTCAAACAACTTGTTCGATTCTCCACTCCAATATTTCATTGTATACATTGCATAAAATTTTTTTTTTAGAATAAATTGTAATCTTATCAGCTAGTCGCAGTATATTCTCCAAAATACCGAATGTGATAAGTCACGAATGATTTTGAAATGACCACGTGAAATGATTCTCTTTTGAAATAACAAGGCAAGCCTTTTGAACGAATTATTGATATGCGATTCCCTTCATGCAAAAGAGCATAATTCAGTACAGACTATACTGATCGATGAAACTTCTCCCAATGGAAATTCACTCTGTCATGATCATCCATCATGGGAGGATGGGGAAGTAGAGGATGTGAGTGCACGTTTTCCAATGTTCTAGACTTTTTGAGCTTTGCAGTGGACAATAATTCGTTAAGTTGCAGGGGGAGGCATGGGAGGAGGATGGGGATGAGGATGACACGACACACACGACACACACGACGCACACGACGCTATGACTTCATGGACTGTTTATCAGATTGAATCCTTTAAAAAATGAGGCGATCCTGCGGAGTCGAAAAAAAGCTATATTCGATGTCTTAGAAACGGTTCGGTCACTTTTTTCTATACATTGACCTCCTTCGTCGGGCACCTCATGAACTTTTGACCTGCTTTCGATTACTGTATCCCAATTTACAATTTTTGTTACCATGACACATTTCATGATGATGATGTTTTCTTATTTGTTTCTACCTATCAACATTCCATTTCCTTCATTAACAAACAACGCCCAATTGTTTTGGCATCTGAATGGGTGTAATGATTGTCAGAAATATTAGTGGCGATCAAAGTATAGTGGACCAAAATCCAAATTTGCAACCAATTTCGATTGTTGTTCGAAATTACATTTCTCAGTATAAAAGTCAGATACAAATCGTGATTTCAATCAACAATGTTCGTTGTGAAACTTCTCTTCGTTGTTCTTCTCATCGCATTCCTTTCAGTCGGAATGACTGATGCACAGTTCGGAAGTTAGTTCAATTTCATGACTACCATTTTTTTAAATAGAATTGATGTCGGATCACCAATACTCAATTCATCGTACACTCCAAATCCATTCACTTTCTTTACTCGCTCAATCTCTTTCAGGAGCAGGATTCGGCAGCAAGGAGAAAGGTGCAGGAATTGGATTCGGAAGAGGTCACCCATTCAATTTGATTTATGCATCGGGCAGTAGTGAATCGCCGATATTTTCTTTCAGAGATCTATATTACGAATGTCTAACATTAATTTCTAGGTGGTGGCAAAAGCGGGGAGCGTGGAGGACACGGCAAAAGTGGAGAACACGGAAGAGGCCATTGATAGCAGCCCATCTCATGCGAAGAACTTACGATTCCACCGTTCAGTGTTTATCGTGTTTTATCATGTTTATAAAAACAAATATCAAAGAAATTGCAAATATTTATTATGGATGTCGAACGTGTAGAACACGAAATTAACATGACATATTCTCGATACTGTGAGAACAAATTATACGATAGTTAGATCTTCAGAGGTTTTCGGGAACACCTCCGCTCGTTCATGTTGTTGTCTTTTCTGCAACAATCAACATTTTGCAGTCGACTCATCTCTGTTGCATTGTTTACAAGAGAGTACCATATAGGACAGAGAATGTATTTCCTGTTTGTTCAAACCCAAAGTTTGTTCAACACCGAAATATTCAGAGAGACTGACAGCGAGTCCGCTTAATAACCATTATTCTGGTTTATTGTCTTAAAAAATCACTTTTCATTCTTTGTCGTACCGCTGTAAACCATTATTATCACTTTACGGTATTATTGAATGATTCCACGACGGCACTACGAAGAACCTTTACACTGGTAAATAGTCAGAACAAACTTATCAACATAATTTGATAGTCGACGGGCACTTCGATAAGTGATAAAAGTAAAGCTTCTATTCAGGAATAGAGTGGCTGAAGGAATAATTGTCATAAAAATTATAAGGCCAGCAAAAATTAGGGAAGTATAATACTGAAGTGATTGACCATGGAATGTGTTCAGGTATAGTATTTCTTCAATTCGAACCTTTGAGCAACGCAATGATATATCTAATTTCCATATTAGACTCAATAATCACGAAAAAATTGAAAAACACCGAGTTGGAAGGAAGAGTTTTGAATAAGAAGGAAGAATGCGAATACTTTGACCCGTTCAAATGTGGAATATGTTCTTGAATAGATTTGTGATCGATAGGAATAAACTCTTCCCTAGGTTTCCATATTCATTCGCGCGGTACGACCGCTCAAAGATTTCGAAAAATCGTGAAATGGCTCTTCCTTCAGCTTCTCTATTCAGGAATTAAAACGCAGTCTCCGTAAGAACGCAGGGAAAGGGGGTGATAGTGGTACAACTCCGTCAAAATGATCGCCCAACGCTCAAACTTCACCAACGTGACCCCTAGGGCCGAAATAGACGATTTTTGAACTTTGGTCCCGAAATATTGATCTTTGATCTTTGAAAAAAATTTCAAGTAACCCTATCATGTGATAGCTCATTCGAAAGAGCATAAAAAGTTATGTTATATGCCAAAATTTCGTGCATTTTCGATGACCCATATTCGAGAAACATAATGAAATGTCTAATTTTCAGGGTTTTTTCATAAACATTGGGGTAGCAGCCCTACTCAAAGTCATTTGTACCCTCTGGATTCAACATATTTTTTGTATCTCTGTATGTGTAACAACTTTTTGTGGTCGAGAAGAAGATCGTTCAGTGGCGAAGAATCGAAAAGTTGGTTTGAATGTGGAATATTTGCTCAAAATTCATGATTCTGCCTGTCATGATTCTAGTCGGTAACGTTAGTAGGCAGTTGTTTAAACCTCAAATGACGTTTTTTCGCCATTTTCAACCATTTGAAGATTTTTTGTCATCATTTTGACCATATCTGCGGACTTGACTCACCTCGACTTTTTTCACATAAGGGTCCCCCCTTATGTGAAAAAATCGGTTTGGGCACATGTCAGAATCGACCACAATAACATGTAGGATTGCACTTAAACTAACATAAATTCAATTTTTGGTCACTCAAAAGAACTTTTTATCGTGTTCGAGGTCCCATTTTGACATGTGCCCAAACCGATTTTTTCACATAAGGGGGGACCCTTATGTGAAAAAAGTCGAGGTGAGTCAAGTCCGCAGATATGGTCAAAATGATGACAAAAAATCTTCAAATGGTTGAAAATGGTGAAAAAACGTCATTTGAGGTTTAAACAACTGCCTACTAACGTTACCGACTAGAATCATGACAGGCAGAATCATGAATTTTGAGCAAATATTCCACATTCAAACCAACTTTTCGATTCTTCGCCACTGAACGATCTTCTTCTCGACCACAAAAAGTTGTTACACATACAGAGACACAAAAAATATGTTGAATCCAGAGGGTACAAATGACTTTGAGTAGGGCTGCTACCCCAAAGTTTATGAAAAAACCCTGAATATTAGACATTTCATTATGTTTCTCGAATATGGGTCATCGAAAATGCACGAAATTTTGGCAGATAACATAACTTTTCATGCTCTTTCGAATGAGCTATCACATGATACCGAAATCTGAATGTGAAATTTCGCGAGATCAAAGATCAAAGATCAATATTTCGGGACCAAAGTTCAAAAATCGACTATATCTGCCCTAGGGGTCACGTTGGTGAATTCTGAGCGCGGGGCGATCATTTTGACGGAGTTGTACCATCCCACCTGCGTTCTTACGGAGACTGCGTTTTAAACTGCTACATTGGAATTGAGGTATTTAAAATATTACGAAGAATGAATGGGCTTTTTTTCATTGTGAGCGCTATTTGTCTGCATAATTTTCGCAAACATCTATCTATCATATCTCAGCATAAACATAAACATGTTGACGAGGGATTTTTTTAGGCTGTTATTGGATAACAGCGGCTCATCATCTCAGAGAACTCATCTAGCCAGAAACTTTAAAAAAAGCTGGTCAAATTTATGATTTCGCTCATGAATAAAAGATTACACTGATATCTGCAAGTGATCCCGTTCTCTCGGTCACTTGATGGTCACTGTTCAATTCGACAAACTTCCATCCTCGAGTCATTTGTGATCTGTGACGATTTCAACAGGCGCTCTAGACGAAGATCATATGAGGATGACAAACTGGCGTTCTCCTCATTTCCCATGATACTTTCCACGATGAGAGAATGGTTGAATCAGGAAGACGTTCTACATCATATTTACGATTAGAACTGCAGGCGATTGATCAAGTGATTTACGGACACCAAGAACCATTTTCACTTGTTATTTCATGCAAACCATCGGGTATAAAAGGACGAATCATTGGATCGGCAGAGAATCATCCGATAATGTTTGCAACGGGATCGATCGTCTTTCTTCTTGTTGCTATCATGGTACTAACTGTGGTCGAAGCACAATGGGGATGTCAGTTTGATTCATTATTTATTCAGTTTCACTTTCATATGATCTGTGAAACAGTGTAATCATATGATCATATTACAGGGGGCGGCAGAGGAATGGGTGGATATGGAGGATATGGCGGCATGGGAGGAATGGGAGGATGGGGACGAAGAGGATGTAAGTGCATTCTTGCCAATTTTCTGGATTGCGACTTTTTTGAGCTTCAGCATTAGCAATAATTCGTTACATTGCAGGGGGAGGAATGGGAGGCATGGGAGGATACGGTGGATATGGAGGAATGGGAAGAATGGGCGGATGGGGAGGAATGGGAGGAATGGGAGGATGGGGCTGGGGATAATCGAAACAGAATAATGAATCTGTCGACAGTTTGTCAATTTGATAAAGCTTGCATTGGATTACATGAACGTTGAAAGTACAAAATGAATAACTGAAAAGAACACAAGCCAATCGTGCATAAATTCACTCACAAGCAATGTACACTTACATTTTGCTTCTCCATTTCCTTAGAAATGACATCATTGTACTGATTGTAAATGATATCATGACGATTCATCCATAATCACACGAATGACCATGATTCATATTCTGGAAGAGAGTTCATTTAGATCACGTCTCTTGTTTATTCGGCAAATAGGCAGTGACGATCTTGAAAGAACAAGAACGATTCTCTATCAACTTTCGAAAACAATTCCAATTTCCTTCTTCCAGGTTTGCGCATCGTCCTTGATTATTTTCGTCTTCATCATTTTGATAGACAGTGCATCACGTAGATAGAAGAAGTGCGTGATGAATCAAGAAGAGATCTGCATCAATCCGCCCTTCTCATGGGCGAGAATAGTGCGATATCGACTGCATAAAAGAAGGAAGAAACAGTGTTCGACCATCAGCCACACAGCTATGATTTCTTCAAAGGCTTTCCTCGTCCTTTTGCTTCTTGCCTTGATGGCTCTATCGGTCGTCGACGCCCAGTGGGGATGTGAGTTTTCTTTTTTTTTGAGAGTTCATTCCCAGTAAAAAAATTGGATTTTATAGACGGCCGTGGCGGTTGGGGCAGAGGCGGCTATGGCGGATGGGGAGGCAGAGGAGGATGTGCTTTTTAATTTTTACTTAGTTTAATTATTTTTAAAATATTCCGGTAGAAATATCTCTTGCAGGGGGTGGCGGATACGGAGGTTACGGTGGCTACGGAAGACGAGGCGGATGGGGATGGGGACGATGATCTATGTTCTCATCTTTATTTATAAATGTTTCTTACTTTTTCCATAAAGATAAATTAATCAATCTCGTGTTTCTTTCGAATACACTCAAATAGGCTCTAGCTCAGTTGAGGGGTGCCAAGGAAATTGGCTAATCCCAACTTACTCGACTGGTCCCAGAAAAGAATATTCACAGTGTATTGGTCCCAAAAAAAGTTTGGTGGTCCCATAATAATTAGGTGATCCCATGAAACTTGAGTGGTCTCATCTAAAATAGATTTTCTCAACGGTTACAGTGTTGAAAGAAAAATGTGCGGCTGTTAATAATAATCAAAATTCCAGCATTTTCCCTTGACATTCATTCATGATATCATGTGTTTTATAAAACGAGATTAATTTGACCACTTAGATCTTATTATATTTGGAATGGGGAATGGTCATTTCATGTAATGATGGAGTGATCAACAGATCATGAAACATTCCGAAACACTCATAAAAATACGAAAATGTAAACTTTATGGTTTGATAATTGTCAGATATAAACCATGAAAAAGGCCCTTGTCTGTCATGCTCTCATCGAAATTGCCAATCATTGTTCATACACCTGTTCACGAATTCACATTTGAAAATTGACAAAATTAAACAACAGGCAAATTTATTCACATCAGGTAGGGCGAAGTAATTACCACGAATCATTTGTCTATTCATACTAGCTGACCTCCCACATTGCTCGAATTTTGAATTGGAAAGTGACCGTTGCACTGCATTGGCCGAGTGAGATCATGCAACTCGTGGTATCATCATTTCAACACAAGATACGCATACGAAATGTGGTAAACTCATCAAAAATACGAAAATAACACTCTCTTCTCAGGATAAAAGAGATCAGACAACGGTTAAGGTGTCAGTACATCAGTTTACAATGCTCACAGCGAGTACTTCACTCGTTTTTCTCCTCATTGTCATACTTTCGACTTCTCCTGTCTGTGAGTTTTTGATTAATTGATCTGACTAATAATTTCTTTCGCTAGACTACTAGACGTCATCATGCTAATATTGTTGGCAACTTGATATCAGGATTTAAAAAATAAGATAATTTTCAGCTGGTTGGCATCATGGATGGGGTGGCGGTTGGGGCGGCTACGGAGGCTACGGAGGGTACGGTGGATACGGTGGCTGGGGTTGCTGCGGCTGGGGTGGAGGAGGATGGGGACTCGGAGGATTTGGAGGCTTCGGAGGATTTGGATGGGGAAAGTAGACCATCGAGTTCATCATACCGGATACTTCACTTCACATTCATTTCTATCTAGAGACAATTAAACTAAATTTCACATTCCACTCGTTCTGTCCGATATTGTATATAATTTATTGCGCAAGTTAAAGATCATTTTTCTACTACTGATCGTGTAAAAAGAGAGATCAGCACATGAAAAAAATAATATGCAAAACACATGGAATTATAGAGCGGAAATAAGATTTGGTGGAAATTGAGTATCTGAACGAGTGCTTCTTCCGAACAACAGGCATGTTATGCTTCTATAAAATGCAGATATGGAAACTGGCCCAAAAATTATATATATTCATCTATGTTGCGCACTTGCGCGCACTCAGGTACGATTGCATGTATATTATTCTCATTAGGATCATGGCTTACAATTGTTTGCAGTGTTTTCCCGCAGGACACAAGAGCCTTGAATAACGGTATCAATTCACTTTACTTTTACTTTATAATGGGATCATAAAACGCAAAGCATGTCTATCTCTATTACATCAATTCGACCTCCCCCACCTTGGTGTAATTTTGAAAATGACCATTGCACTGCATTGGCCGAGCGATGATGACGTAGTATCATTATTTTCACACAAATTACACATTCGAAATCCGGTAAACTCATCAAAAACACAAAAATAGCTCTCACTGCTCAGGATAAATAGAGAAGACAACGGCTAAGATGCCAGTCATTGAGTCTACAATGATCACAGCCAGAATTTCACTTTTCATTCTTCTCATTGCTATAATAGCGACTTCTCTTGTCTGTGAGTTTTTCATATTTTATTTTCTGAACATGGATCTCCTGCTAAGCAACTAGAGAGAGAGATGCGTAAATTTCATCACAGTTCTATCTTCCAAATAATCAAATATTTTCAGCTGGGAGGCACCATGGATGGGGACGCAGAGGATGTAAGTATTTTAAATATAATTTGAAATCCGTTGCAATCTAATAAATTTATCAATTCCTCAGCATTGGAATTTCAATGATTCCATACAATTGAGGTTTATCATCAAAATCGTGTTGAAGGGGGTGGCGGTTGGGGCGGCTACGGAGGCTACGGAGGATACGGTGGATACGGTGGATGGGGTTGCTGCGGCTGGGGTGGAGGAGGATGGGGACTCGGAGGATTTGGAGGCTGGGGAGGATTCGGATGGGGAAAGTAGACCTTCGCACTCCACACATCAGCAACTTCTCTTCTGCTTCATCCAATCATTCTTCTTATTTTGTCCTATTTCTGTGATTTCCGTTACGCTCATTTCACATTCCATACATTCAGCACAGTTATGGATATATTTTCTAGCGGAAGTAGCTAATAAAGTTTATTACAAGATTTATTTACTACTATGGATCGTATGGAAATAGAGATCAGTACGTACAAAGTAATAATCTGCAAAACAAAGTCGACAACCGCCCGTATCTACTCTGATCAGATGGCCTTTTAGAACGAAAACAAGATATGGCGGAAATAAGGGAGATGAAGGATCATGTCTACTGACAGCATTGCATGTTGCGAGCATTGCATGTTGCGAATATCTTTGTGAGCATTGCATGTTGCGAATATCTTTGTACTATTATAATGTGGGCATCCAGAACATTTCTATATAAGATAGTGGTCCAAGACATTCTCGGAGAAACGACACTAGGCGTCGAAACTGTTCGCAGCCTTAGTAAACGTAGGCGAAACTGCTTGGGTCAACAAAATTTAGACAGTAAAGTTGCATGCCTCATTTTTCGTATACCAGTACGAGATTATCGTGAATCCTTTTTTTCAAATAGCTGTCTCAGTGAGTAGAAAATTTTGAAAAATACTACAGATCAAAACATAATAGAACCCAATGCAACATAGATTTTCTACGGAATATCTATTCATACAATCTGAGCTCTCTGAGTTCCTCTAATTTTGAATAAGGAAGTGACTACTGCACTGCGTTGGCCGTGAGAGATCATACAACACGTGGTGTCACCATTTCAACACAAATTACGCATAAGAAATACGGTAAACTCATTGAAAACACGAAAATGGACCTCTTTTTCAGGATAAAAGGGTAGAAAAGGATGAGTTATCAGTCTCTCAAACAACAATGCTCATAACAGTGAAGTCGCTCATACTTATTCTTGTCGTCATCATGGCTTCATCTCTTGTTTGTCAGTTACTCGTTAATTTTATACGATCTGATTTCGCAAGGTCATTTGCGCTGGTATTCTAAAATCAACAACTATTTTTTCAGCCGGTCATCTGTGGGGCGGATGGGGTGGAGGATGGGGCAGTCCATGTAAGTATTCCCAGCAACCATTCTAATTTTGAGATCATGCAAAATTTTGAAACCTTAGCCAACTAAGTTCAAAACTCACTCGTGCAAAATAATATTCCAGGGGGCGGCTACGGAGGGTGCTGTTACGGGGGATATGGAGGATGGGGTGGTTACCCTGGATGGGGAATGGGAGGCTTCGGATGGGGGTAGAGTTCTGGAATTCTGGAAATCAGCTACTTCACTTCAGCTTCATCTTCTGTTAGTGACTTATATTTTTACTTTCCATTCATTCTCTACGATTATGGTTGTAAATACTTACGAAACTTAATAAAGATTTTAAATTTTTCTTCTACGGATCGTTTGGAAATAGAGATCAGCACATAAAAAGAATATGGTTGCTCTGCAAAACAATTTCGACCACCGCCCGTCTCTATCCTGGTCAGATGGCCATTTTGAGCGAAAACAAGATTTGACGGAAATGAAGAAGATAATCGACCATCAGTGCTAAACAATGCATGTTGTGGTATTGCGTTCAATAAAAGGGAGATACACTTGACAAATTGACAAACAAATAGCTATGCTGCGCACTCCGATATCGCTGATCTTTCTTCTATTAGCATTCACCAGCCTGGATGTTGTAGAGGCGGCATGGGGATGTGAGTTTTTCATACTATTACAACCTTCCATATTATCCATAAGCCCATCCATAAGCTACTTTTTGCACAAATATCGTTTCAGTTTACTGGGGCAGCCCATACAGAGGATGGGGCGGCAGACGATGTGAGTTTACAGCAATTTTATATTTTAATTTTGCTATTACGCACACAATCGGATTCTAAAGCAACAAGTTATCAATATCTGTGCGCGCTTCTCTCAGCCAATTATTACATTACAGGGGGCGGATACGGTGGCTGGGGTGGAGGATGGGGAGGCGGTTACGGAGGCGGTTGGGGAGGAGGAGGAAGCTGGAGCAACAGTAATGGATGGTGAAGTTATCTGATGCTTCATACCAACGCCCTCTTAATTTGCGAAAGATTTACTCTGTCCTTTGCTATATTGTCTGAGACTGAGTAATATTTACTTGATAAATTCTTACCATTCTCGTTCACGCTTATCAAATGGGTGCAGAAATACTAACTAGAGATTGATTGCGTTGCTCCTTTGCAAGATTGGCCGAACACGCACTGATAGTTGACATTCCATTGGCATTCGGCCAATTTCCGTCTCTATTCTCGTGTTGACTGCACGTCGACAGAGATCAACAGTGCAGTGGGGGGGGGGGGGTCGAGTGAGTAATGTACGAAATGAGTAACAAATCCATGAGATTATCCATGGGGTTTTGGGGAAATCCTTGGTTTCTGGATAAAATGCACGAAGAAAATGACGAGTGAGTCAGTTATGGGAACTGGAACAACTTTAATCACGACTTTTATCATCATCTGCATCGCTCTACCGGACGTTGAATCGTATTGGGGATGTAAGACTTTTCTTTCAATAATCATATGAGGCCGGTTGCGAAAGAGTCAGTCAATTGCCTCCAGCTGCTGGCACAGCGAAATTTTCAGAAATTGTGAAAACTTGGTAATTGAGGTTTTCGAGGGTGGTGATCATCCCTACCACCTTCATTTTGCACCAACTCGACCGGTGCAGCCGTGCTGCAACCATGCTGCATTGTGCCTTTTGTTGGTATCTCGTTTCCCGGTGGATGAAACTTTCTGAAAATTTGATCACTGGTGTAATCGACGATGGCGAGTCGAATCGTAATACTCCCGTTCATGAAAAATGCAAACTGCTCCAAATAAATTTAGTTTCTCGAATACTAGGGCCGGGTGAAATTAGTTCTTCACATGGTCAGATGCGCCTCATTCAGGGGATCATTTTTCATATGCAGGGTATGGAGAAAAGTACTCAACTTCATATTTTAAAAATTACTTTTATCTTCACATTTTCTCCTTTTCCACCTGTTTTTGGCAGAGATCGCACTGAGAGAGTCATTTCATTCCCCATTCAACGCAAGAATCGCGCGGTGTGCAAGGGAAAATGTGGAAATGTGAAGATAAAAGTAATTTTTAAAATATGAAGTTGAGTACTTTTCTCCATACCCTGCATATGAAAAATGATCCCCTGAATGAGGCGCATCTGACCATGTGAAGAACTAATTTCACCCGGCCCTAGTATTCGAGAAACTAAATTTATTTGGAGCAGTTTGCATTTTTCATGAACGGGAGTATTACGATTCGACTCGCCATCGTCGATTACACCAGTGATCAAATTTTCAGAAAGATTCATCCACCGGGAAACGAGATACCAACAAAAGGCAAAATGCAGCATGGTTGCAGCACGGCTGCACCGGTCGAGTTGGTGCAAAATGAAGGTGGTGGTTGTGATCACCACCCTCGAAAACCTAAATTCCCAAGTTTTCGCAATTTCTGAAAATTTCGCTGTGCCAGCCCATTGCTGATTCTTTGGCAACCGGCCTCATATATTGTGTTCTCATTGTCAGGGGGAGATAACTACTATCGCCAAGGAGGGTACGGAGGATGGGGTAATGGAGGTTGGGGATATGGAGGATGTAAGTGCTTTGGGCTCTGGTCCGTTTTGGGTGTCCCATCAAAGTTTCCTGGTCCCAAAATAGTTTCCTGGTCCTTAAAAAGTTTCCTGGTCCCCGAATAGTTTCCTGGTCCCATAATCGGCCGATTAGGGCATGAAAAAGTTTCCTGGTCCGATAAATAGTTTCCTGGTCCCAGAAATAGTTTCCTGGTCCCATAATCGGCCGATCAGGGCTCGGAAAAGTTTCCTGGTCCCAGAAATAGTTCCCTGGTCCCATAGTTTCCTGGACCCATCCAAAGTGGGTTGTCATTTAAAGTGTATACGATGCAATTTATCTTTAGAATTAGTTTATTCTTTTCTTGAAATTCGAGGGGAGTTTGGGGAGTTTGGGGGTGACGGAGAAAAGAAAAGACATGAAGAATACGAGTGAGTGGCGATTTCAATGTAAAATGATGACGGAAAGGACGGAAAGGGCGGTAAGGAACATTATTAACCCTCAACTCGTCACTTCTTTCCTTCTCCCAGGGGATCGATATCTTTCTAACATCACATTGAGTGTGTGAACCATTTGAAACGCAGGACAGGCTCAGATTGGCAGTATTCGCGGAATTTTCCCAGAGTCTCATAAGCTGCAGTTAGATTCTTTTCGGATTTAACATGGTATTGGTAATGAGTGCGCATGACACTGAGAAGAGAAATTGCATCGTATACACATAAAAATGTTTCTACATAGAACCGTCCTTTCAATGACAACCCACTTTGGATGGGTTCAGGAAACTATGGGACGAGGAAACTATTTCTGGGACCATGAAACTTTTCCGAGCCCTGATCAGCCGATTATGGGACCAGGAATCTATTTCTGGGACCAGGATACTTTTTCGTGCACTGATCGGCCGATTATGGGACCAGGAAACTATTTCTGGGACCAGGAAACTATTTTTGGGACCAGGAAACTTTTTCGTGCCCTGATCAGCCGATTCTGGGACCAGGAAACTATTTCTGGGACCAGGAAACTATTTCTGGGACCAGGAAACTATTCGGGGACCAGGAAACTTTGATGGGACACCCAAAACGGACCAGAGCCATGCTTTGATTGTAAAACAATAGACTTTTCTCTTCTCATTCAGGGGGCGGTGGATGGGGAGACGGAGGATATGGATGCTACCGTGGATGTTGTGGTTATGGAAGAGGAGGATGGGGCTGGTAGAATGCATCGATCTATTCGGTTCATTGTGTGATCATCCATAGATTTCCTTTTTCCGAATAAAAGCAGTTTTCAAAAATTCATGTTTGATTGTTGTACACCCCAAACTGTTTTTGGATCATCTTACTCCATACAATCAATTAGAAAACTCGTAATGGACAGCGAGTGAACAGACGAACTAAGATCTGCGAAAACGAGTAATCAAGATCTGCGAAAACGAGTAATCGTCGGTGTGATATCACGCATGAGCAATGATCACATTTCGAAGATGATTCATCCACCCACAAGGGTTGATCATCCAGGATTTCACTGATCGCGCGACACTTCACGAACTCGTCATTGTTCACACTTTTCAGGAATCTGGATTTTGAGATATTTCTCTACGTGAATTTTACAATTGTGTTATCAACTTCTGCCTGTAACATAAGTCGTGAAGCATGGAAAACATTTTCGTATTGAATCCGAATTGAAACGCATTCATTGAATGCAAAATAGAACGTGTGCGTTCATAATGCACAGCTACATCTCAAATTTATAATCATTCGGGTGAAATAGTTTACATTTTGATATTTTCTTACTATCATATTGGGTAGTATGCATTTGATCCTAGGAAAACGAAATGACAGTCAAATCCGGAGATAATCCGTAAACATGGGCTGAAATACTTCCATGAGTTCGGGATAAAAGACACGAATATCCGATCGAGATGAGTCACAATTTCAATCTACCATGCTCGCCATCAATATTCTATTCTGCTTGCTTCTGATCGCCTTTGTTGCTGTTTCGGATGCACATTCTCATGAAAGATGTAATACAACTCCTTTTTCTATTTAACTACTGGTCTACAACTGATCAAAACCATCAATTTCCAGGGGACTATGATCGTCACCGCGGCGGATACGGTGGATACAGTCCATATGGGGGATATGGCGGGTGTTCGTTTATTTTCTTTGAATTAGCAACTAAGAAAAGAGATATAAATGTGCAAGTATGTCTTTTTAGACGGGCCAGGATACAACGGTGGTTACGGCGGCTATGGAGGATACGGAGGCTACGGGAGAGGAAGAGGGTGGTAGAACTAAACCAATTCATTCACTCAGTCTACTATTTTTCTTCTCGAAAAGAATATCTCATTATAAATTTAATAAAGCCTCTTGCCACGTAATATCATTCATAGTTACATTGATAGCACGACGTGAATAGCTCGATTATACAACGTGCAGTCCTTTTTCGATAGTGAATCATACACAATTCCAAGAGAGATCTCAATCATATTGCTTGTGATTGGCGAACGGATCACTTTCACTTCGCTAGATCGCTAGATCGTTCGCTCGATCAACGAAAATCAAGGTCGTTCTCCAAATAGAAATTACTAAGATATGGTTCATTTCAGCATACAGCTTCTCAAGAAAAGGTGATGGTTTGAACACGAGTTCCTAGATTCAAAAAAAGGTCAAAGCAACATCGAACATGAATGATTGTCGCAATCCCAGAGGGGAATTTCTAACCTCTTAGTACTCATTCTTGTACTTTCATCGTCCTGATCTAACTTGTTCCTCGTGTCTGAGAAGAGGAATGGAGGAAAGTACAGACCATTGGTCGAATAGTGCGCTAGATCAGGAAGAAAGCCCGTTGTCACGCCTGTCCGTTCGGCGAAAGGATCTTCCCCTGAGCAGTGGATAAAAGGAGGAAGAAGCGGGGGAATCCTCAGTTCACTCTCTCAATCGACACAATGATCTCAGCAAAGATCTCATTGGTTCTTCTTCTCATCGCCATGATGGCTCTCGCTGTTGTGGACGCCCAGTGGGGATGTGAGTTACTTTCACTTTACTAGCGCTTCTCTATGGTCTATTATTGATTTCACTTTCGAAAATAGGAAATGCAAAAGAAAATGTGGTGATTTCCATCGTTTTCAGGGGGAGGACGAGGCTACGGCGGATATGGAAGAGGATATGGAGGATATGGAAGAGGATATGGAGGATACGGAGGATGTGAGTTTTTTAAAACTCAATTTCCTTAAAGACTTCTCCATCACTCCTGTGTTTCTATTTCCAAATCATCATAGTGTTTGTACGGGATAACATTGTTCAATGCTTTAAACTTGTAAATTACAGATGGCAGACCTTGGGGAGGATACGGTGGATGGGGACATCATCATCATCATCATCATGGAGGATACTATGGAGGATGGGGAAAATAAACCCTGGCCAAGGATTGATATGCACCGACCACTATTCCACTATGAACACGATTCAACGCACAGATAAATTATTTCAAATATTTCCCGAACGCATTGTCATTAAAACGATCATCACGGATAGAGCATGAAATGATAAGAACATTAACTATTATTGCTCATCCCACTCCGTATCCTCATACAATAATGTAATATTGTTTAGCATTGTAAATGGTTCGCCATTCCAAGCTTCACGTCGAATTCGAGCTATCCTAACAAAATTTATTATTTGGAGCTATTTACTGCATTGGAAGTTCTTCAGCTCACTTAATTCTGTATTTTAATGTGTGTTACGCAATAAATTGTCCTGCTAAACGTTCATATTCATAGCTTTGTTGTAAATAATACGTGCTTGAATATTGATTCCTTTTTCTTTCCAGAACGAAAAAAATTCTTGCCGGCACGAATTCTCTTGTCGAATTAGCAATAGTGATCGATGCGACGAATCTATTCCTTTGCAAAAAGTACAAGGTAGGGTAGACTAATCTCAAGAGGACACAAATTCTGACGTAATCATTTCCTAACTCAAGTTATGTTATCTGCACATATCTGGCATTTTTCGAAAAGGGTGAGCAATCAGCCGAATTCGCCCGTCGCATTTTCCAATTTTTTTGTACACTGCACTCGTAATTGTGCATGAAATGTTCCCCATATTGACCATATTGAGACACCTGAGGTAAAAGGAGAAGAAAAACAAATGATACTACAAGACCAGACCATGATTTATGCTGATCTTATGCAATTATCATGCAGTCGCCGAGATCTTGGAGGAAAAGAACACGGAAATTGTCGAATGTGAATTGCATTCTGCCCAGAGCACGTAAATAGTCTTACGCTTTTCTCAGGATAAAAGGAAGGAAAATTGGGACAGTCAATCTGAAATGTTTACAATGAAGATCTTCATTCTGCTCGTCGTGTTCATCCTACTCATCGTTCCTTCAGCCGATGCATGGTGTGAGTATTACTTCCTTTTCATCTAAATAGCTTCGCTCTTTTACCTAAAACAAATCATATCCGTATTTATCGGTATTTAATAATGAATTATTCCAGTCGGAGGAGGATGGGGCGGCGGCGGCTGGGGCGGAGGATGGGGAGGAGGATACGGATGTAATCATTTGTTTTTGAAAAAAATCATGGATATTATACGATCTAAATGTAACGAAACATATTGCAGGGCCCGGTGGCTACGGAGGCTGGGGAGGTTATGGAAATCGATGGGGAGGATGGGGTTAGGGCAAAAGATGAATGAGGAAAAGAACTAATACTCTCATCAAAACTAACTACTTTTATAGCATTCTTGTTGTCTAAACAATTAGTATATATATTGAATAAAGTGGACATTTAGAATTCAATAGAATTCTATGCATTTCAGTTTTACGAGAGACACTCGAGAGACACTGATATCAAATCTCTGGATTCGATCATGATACAAAAAATCCCAGCATACGATGTTCATATCTGGCCGTATTTATCGTTTCGTGTAGTTTATTCGCAGTTTTAATGTTTTTAAAGTATCACATCATCGAACCTTATTTTCTTATTGTTGACTATACATAACTTCACTAAAGTGAGTCCTTTTAAATTCCAAGTGATCTCTCCATCATATGGTTGGCGAACGGATCACTTTCATTTCGTTAGATCGCTAGATCAAAGAAAATCAAGGTTATTCTTCACATAGAATTTACGAAGCAGCTGCTTGGATTCTGCTTTCACGTAATTATGATGAACATGAACAGGTTCTCAATCAGAAATGGGATCGAGCACGAAGGGCTTTCCTTACTCCCTCTCTCAGTACTCAATAGTGTAATTTATCGCCTTCATGGCTCTTGCCGTTGTGGACGCACAGTGGGGATGTGAGTTACTTTAATTTCACTAGCTGCTTTAATGTTTGATGTCACTATCGAAAATGAGAAAATGCATCGAAACTCGATGATTCCCATCGTTTTCAGGAGGAGGACGAGGCTACGGCGGATATGGAAGAGGATATGGAGGATGTGAGTTCCTTCATTAACCCTTTACATTGAAGATTTCTCCAGCACTCCTGTATTTCTATATACACCACATATCATCTTAGTGTTTGTCCAGGATAACACTGTTTAATGCTCTAAATTTTTAAACTACAGATTGCAGCCCTGGGGAGGATAATGTGGATGAGGACATCAACATCACCATCGTCATGGAGGATACTATGGAGGATGGGGAAAATAAACCCAGACCAAGGATATGCATCGACCACGATTATTCAAAGAACTGAAAAATTATTTCCCTTGAATTGAGCTCAATTCCGTGCGATACATGTTGATGTGAACACATCAATTCCAACTATTCGTGCGGTTGCATACATTTAAAGAGCGGGGAATTGGTCAAGATTGGAAATTTCCACCACCCTCACGGGAATCACGTATGAATTTGACGAATGAGTGTCCTTGGGCTTTCAATAAAAGGAAAAGGTCTGGGATCTTCAAAGATCGACAATGGTTACTTCAAGTATTTCGTTCATCCTTCTTCTTATCGCTTTCGCCGCTCTGTCTTCTGTGAACACCCAGTTTGGATGTAAGTGATCCACAACTTCTATTACAACGGTGTCTTTTGATCTTTGGATGTCTTCTGTTCAAATGTCTCGATATTGTCTAATTGTTGCGCAATTCCAGGGGGCCACCATGGCGGTTGGGGAGGAGGAGGTCACCACGGAGGATGGGGCGGCGGATGTGAGTTTAATTTTATATACAGCTGATTTTTTTTTACAATGAACCTGTTTCATTTCAGGTGTTTATCTGATAATAATATTTGAGAGGGGGCCATCACGGAGGATGGGGAGGGCATCATGGACACCACGGATAAAGCACGGACGGATACGAGGATTGTAGATAGCTGCAAATGCTACTATTTATTACCTACCTAAATAACAATTACCTCATTGTTCAGCACCTGTAATCATTACGATTTACATGTGAACTCAAATTTGAGCTCACTTATTGTTAGCTGTTTTAGTTATTTTAGAGCTTCTTGTTTTATTCGGTACTTTTTTTTAGTAAATTTTGGAATAAAATGAACTTCTCAACGTCATTGTTCGAAAAATATTGGAACATTTATGTCTTCAAAAGAATCTTGCCGGCCTGAATACTCTTGCCGAATTAGCTAGTTTTCGAGGCTTACAAATATATTATCTATATTGCTAAACGGACAAGAGACTAATATCATGAGAACGCAAGTTGTGACGTAATCATTTCCTAACTCAAGTAATGTTGTCTGCACTTCCCTGCCAATTCTCGTAAAGGGCAACAAATCAGCCGAATTTTACCGTCCCAATTTCGCTATTTTGTATGCAATGCACTCGTGATACTGCATGAGATCACACAAATATTGCGACACCCGCGGGAAATAGACAAGAAAAATAGAAGACACTACAAGAATAGACCGTGGTTTATGCTGATCGTATGCCATTTCTCATCCTGTGTTCGGGATCTTGGAGGTAAAGAACACGGAAATTGTCGAATGAGGAGTGCTTTCTGCTCACAGCACGTAAATGATCGTGCGCTTTCGTCGGGATAAAAGGAAGGCTGAGGAACTCAGGCAGTAAATCTGCAATGTTTTCTACCAAGATCTTCATTCTGATTATTGTCCTACTCATGGTTACTGCAACCGAAGCATGGTGTGAGTTATGTTTTCACTTGAACTATTGAGATGGGATAATCTACTAACGATAATAACAATCTATCTAGTCAATAATGCAAAATTGTTTCAGTCGGTGGAGGATGGGGTGGCGGATGGGGAGGAGGATGGGGAGGAGGATACGGATGTGAGCAGTTGCTTTTTATGCCTCAGGATATCATCAATAACTAAAGTATCAATAATATTGCAGGGCGCGGTGGCTACGGTGGATGGGGAGGTTATGGAACACGATGGGGAGGATGGGGATGGGGCAAACGATGAAGATTCCAACGGACATAAGTGAATACTGTCATCACTCGTTTTATTGCTTTCCATCTTATCCGTAGTGTAAATAAGTAGAATAGATCTTGACTAAAATGGAATCGAAATAAGAGCTCCATATTGTATCCATCTACTTATTCAATCTCCCATTCTACCAAACCTTTGTTATACTGTGGTTTGGTGACATACATGCAACAATATTACGAAATTTATTTGTACTAACTTTCATGTGCTTTGATCAATGCCTTTCCGCAACCTTCGAAACTCAATGTTCAGAACACAAATAATCAGCATTGAGCACAACGAAAAAAATTAACCAATTAGGAGGAACTGAATCAACTACGAACGTCAAAAACAGAATATTGTAATGTTGTTTGCCGACCTTGTGAGATCAAAAGATTGAAATGAAGATTAATAGAACGTGTGAAGTTGATGATCAAATGATCAGTTTGCATCAACAAAATGTTTTTACCGAGGAGAATTGCAATAAGAGATCAATGGAAAAAATTTCCTTGGAAGATATCGTATGTAACAATCATTTTGAATGCAGTTTAATTGTGCTAGAAATAAGATTTTATGCAAAATCTAATCATTTAATGGTGCGCCATCGCAATTGATGTGCAGACATCAGCCTCAGAAGAGAAGATTCGAATTTTTTGTCTCAACTTGAATTTCAACTTCAATTAAAAAACTCTCAGAGAACTTAGAATGTTATAACAGCGGAAAAGATTCGACAGACCACCTGAATTGAAGGGAAATTGTTTCCGAATGTACGGGAATTCGTCTGAATATTTTTTGAGATGAATGTTTCTGTATTTTTCTAATCTATCTATTGAGAAATACACTAATTGAAAATCTAAAAATTGTATTGACACATCGAAATGACGAATTCGTAATTATGTGTCGGAATGATTAGTGCGCGATGATTGTGTGCTGATGTCATATTCAGCACGTGCCTAGTTAATACTTGATGATACTATCGCACAATGATGATACTATATAGAGTATTCTCTCTCATTCTCACACGATCTCTATCTTCTTTGACCATCAAAAGTGCCTTCCCACAAATCACATACTCTAGTGCGAGAAATTGAATGAGTAAGAGGAATACCCCCGCAAATGAGCACGAATTCTGCACCAGAACGGATCTTATTGGGCGAAATCAGTGCAATGAGAAATAGTGCATGTACAAATAGCTGGGGATAAAAGTGTTCGATCCTTAGTGATCCCTCAGTCCACGATGTTCGCCGCTAAGATAGTGCTCTTCGTTATTTTGCGGAGGTTGTTGCTACGGAGGCTATGGAGGCTACGGAGGATACGGTGGATGTAAGCATATTCTCAAATATAAATTTTGCCCGATAGTGGATTTTATTTCAAGATGTTTAGGGGGCGAATATGGAGTATCTGAGCCAATGTATTGAGATCACTTCGTAATCTTAAAGGCAGAAACTATGTTAAGTAATGTGTGATGATGAGATTCTTGAGCTATCTACTCAGAAATAATTAGAAAAATAATGAAGCCTCATAGAAGCCGGAATATTTCTTCGATTTTACATTCACAGCATTATAATAACAATTCTTCAGGGGGCGGCGGATATGGTGGATACGGTGGATGGGGCCATCATCGTCATTGGGGATGGGGAAAGAAGTAAGACGCGTGATTGGATCTATTCGCCGTCATCACGTTCACTCAATCGTACATAGTCTTCCCAAAATTGATGAATTGCTGTATAGATTACTCTGTCATAAATTTCTTTTAGTACAGTGTTCATTAGATTCAACCAATACGAAGAAAATTCTGATAAACAATGTCGTCGATTTATTATTCCTTAGAATCTGCAATAAATTCGTCGTTTGATCCAGACCGTTGCGCCTTCTCTGCATGCAATGGAATTCTTCTGTAAGCATCGAATTGCTTTGGTTATGGACATTTTCAAACAAACAATTTTAGCTGGTTTGCGGGAAGAAATAATTTATGGATGAATGTATCAATAGAATTTAATTGGACCTTCTGATAAAATTTGTTGTTCGCTATAATTTAGAGATGAAATTACGTGATGAATGTGAGATAATGCGCTTAGCTTTCAATTTGCAAGATATTGTTATCAGCGTTTTTCTACAACAAGAAATCATCGTGTTCCAGATCTTTCGACTAATGAACAAGCCCATTACGTTAACAGATCTTGTATACTATTTCCCACCATTATCCATCTGACATCTTCGCTTGAGTGGTTAGTAATATGAACGATTAAGGCATCTTTTTCATACCAATGATGTTCACGGCCAACGATCGAATTCACCTCTCCATCCAGTTCATCATTGTTACTTTAGCGGTGACAGCAAACATTATACTTTTAGTAGTCATTAAAATGAGGTATTCTCATATTTTTTTTTCAAATTACAAAACACGCTTTAAAGAACTCCTTCAAAAATGCGTGTTTTCTCGATATTCCTTGTGAACAATGCAATCGTCGATCTAATTTCGGCCATTTCGGGAGGCCTTGCTTGCTCCAGGTTTGAATTATTTTACCTTTGCTGAGCATAATACAACTCTAAGGTTTATCAATGTGCTGGACGGATCCGTCAACATTTTCATTGGGCCTTGTTCCTTATTGGGTGTTGAGTTCTGTCTACTGAATCAATGCGAGTCGAGAACCTCTTTTTTTGGTATGAATGTCTTTCGATTTCAGCAATCCAAGCAGTTCTTCACAATTTCTCATCCTTTCTCCTTCTTCTCACTTTTATCTATCGGCTATACGTCCTCAGGGTTTCTCAACCGCTTCGACAAGCAAAAATTGGAATCTGGATTATGTGTATCGTTTCTTGGGCGCCAGCAGTTGTACAGATCGTAAGTGAAAACAACAACCAAAGAATAGTCTCAATTTAGTATCTCTACTATTCTATTGCTGGCGATGTTCCCGTGGAAGTTTCCAAATCGCTCGATGTTATGGGACATTTGTCGCGAAGTTTAGAGTGCAAAATTTATGTTCAAATAGTGAAAATTCCAGAGTTTCCGAAAGCCGACAGTCCCGAAGGAGCAATTGGAATTCTTCCCACTGGACTCATCTCTCCAGTCTGTATGATAGGCAGTTGCGTCGTTCGATTATTATTAGAGCGATACTTAAAGGTTGGTCTGAATCACGAGGCTCGATTACCATTAACGACATTTCAGACGCATAAAGATCATGACCATCACAGAGGCGTCATCAGAGTGAGTGAAGTAGAGCGAAAACAGCGCCACAAAAATGAATTTGCCATTTTCAGACTCTCACTTATCAAATGATGCTTCCGTTGGGGTCACTAATTGGTACAACATACTGGTTCTTTGACATGACTTATCAATTACATGCCGAATGGCCCGGCAGAATGCTTATGATGGTACGTCGCTACCAAATATATCGATAACACAACACAATGTCAGATTAACTGTTCCATCTGCCTCGCTTCACCAATCATCAACCTCCTCTGTCTTCCGCCCTACAGAAGAGCGTTACCTGGATGGCAAATAAGCAGAACAATGTCGCAAGTGGCGTAACGATAAAATTCTCGGTCTTTCTGATAATTATGCTCGATCTCCATAAAATATTCTCGTTTCCCTCTCTCCATTCATTGGTCGAATATAAAGCTAACGCTTCAATTACGAGATCGTTCTCTCTACAAAAACAAGTCATCAAACAGCAACACACAGACTTCTCCGAACGGGGCCCGAAAACATGGAGTAAAGTGAATGGGACCGAAATGAAGAGTGGGCGCCAGTCTCTTTCGATGCTTTCCGTAAGATTGCCCCTCTTCGCTGTTCTCCTTCTATTTCTCTCCGCCGTTGTCATTTCTCACGATGACAATTTCTTCGATGGTGGATGTCAGTTTTCATATTTCTTTTTGTTTCAGTCTAATGAATGGTGGAAATTCCAAAATAAATAATACAATTTGCAGGGGGAGGACGCAGTGATGGATGGGGCGGAAGAAGCGGATGTAAGACTACTTGTTTTTATGATCGCCAAAATGAAAACAACGTTATCATTGCTCATTTTCCTTTTTCCATAATGATAACAATTTCTAGGGGGTGGCCGTGAGGGATGGGGCGGTAAGGCGGGCTCACTTCGCCAACACGTAATCAAGGGAGGATGGGGCAGAGGAATGAAGAGATAATGTCATCACATATTTATATTCGTCGATAAACACTTTATCTTTGGTATCTATTGTTTTGGGAAGCATCAGATGTTCCATTGATGAGCCAGATGAGTGAAGTAAATTTCGGCTTCGTTCCTTTTCTCTTTTATTGAAGTCGTTGCGCCAAAACTGCAAAACAACGGATGAAATGAATTACACACTTAAATAAATTCGTAGATCGCTCACCATTCCTTTCCAAAGAGTCGAATGAGAAATGACGGAATGTTTCCCTTGTGTATCGCTACAATAACCTCTAGGATAGGCGCTGTGGCAGCTATTGAACTAAATTTTTAAAAAATACAATGGCTAGTTTCAAATAAACTACTCACAATGCGAAACCGACGTTCCCTGCACAGGTGAACCATTGCAGTAACTCGAATTGATTTGGTACGAGAACGAACATGGGAAGGAATACGAAAAGAAGATTCATGGAAAGTGCCGCAGTTATAGCGTATACGCCAAACTCAATTTTCTGAGAGAATCATTGGTATACGGTCATTCGGAGAGAAACCTTCATACCTGCATACTCCAAATATTCTCATTGAGTTGCACCCTCAGACTGAGCGAGTATTCATCATTGGGATCCCGTTTGATCTTGTTGGTCAAACGCGCATGCTTTGTCTTATTGTGAATGAGCATCAGGCGAAACATCTGAATTACTGGTTCGCCCACTTGCCAACTTTCTCTGCTCTATTCTGCTTAGACTCTCTTGATAAACAAATGAATTTGAGACAAATATTGGACTTACAACAGCACAAAAGATATTGGGAATGAGCGCCAATGCGGATACGAGAATGCCATTGACAATGCCTGCGAATTTATTGATGCGTATAGGATGGTAAAAAAGTATTACCTGTCACAACAGCGTATCCAACAATTGCGCTTGATCCTACAAATAATATATTATCCTCATCACAACTTTCTTTTTGAATACCCGTATGAAGTATTGATAATGTGGCAGAGACGTAAATTCTTTTGTTCCTCTCGTAGTCTCTAACGAATACTGTCGCACAGAATCTGAGATATTCCTGTTGTTCTTTTCTAATTCGATCCACTTTACCGCTCGATCGTGATGACGTAAAGAAAAAAGAATGCTTGGCCAAAGCTTATCTGCCGTATAATTACAAGTGTAGGTACAGGACCGTACCCGAGGCCTCAAAAATTGTCATCAAAATCATACACCAAAAATTCAATGATCATCCAATATCGTATGCATTGTTATCGTTGTGCGCAGTAAATGTATCTACAATATCTCACCTGGAAGCTCAATGATTCGTGTCTCATAGAGAATGATAACGAGACGTGCAAGTGATCCCATCAACATCACAGCATATGAATTTCCATTAATTATGAGGAAATTGATGTGGAGAATCTGAAACTCAAACTGCATTCATGAAACATAATTTATTACCTTGTATTTCCAAACCAACATCGAACCACGGTAGTGGAGATAGTATCCGGCGAGAGTTAGTATTACCTGAAATTACTCATAAATAGCTTTTTCAAGAATGCAAGCCTTGACCGATCGATGTTTATGAAAATAAATCTTCAAACCTCTAGTAATACAGCGGCATAGTAGAGCAATTTACAGTGAACGATCGCCTCAGATCTTACGAGGAGCATTAGCCAGTAAGTTCTATTGTTAGGACCAATAGCTATAATCGGGTCACTTCCAGCCAGCATCATGCCTCTTCTGAGATGCAGAAAATGTGAATGAAGCATGTTAGATGCAAAAAGCATCTGCCATTCTGCGTATGTAATAGATAGATATCGCGAATATGAAAATTAATGTGATGATGAGAAAAGAAATAAATATCGAGCACAAACTGATACAGATCGTATTGAGTATTAAATTTGTAGTGACTGTTCAGCGAAAAACATTTGCGAAAACTATACACAACAGATCGCATCTCTCGAGAATTGTCTTCTCCGAAAGACAAGTAACGATGTTTGACACTTCGAGTGATATGTGTGATGATTTATCGCCTCTCAAAGGAAAGCAACTTTGCATACCATGGAATTATACATGACGTGCCATACGAGAAAACATTCAATATTTTAAACATTATTTACAAGTGTGCAACATTATGACGTCATCAGCATAATCACTGAGTTCGAAGTGGAACTCATTGATATCTCCGTTGTTTTTTGTATGAACTTTTGCACGAATCTCGGAAGGGCTTTGCGATAACTGCAATCAGTATTTAGCCTTCAACGAGACTATTCCTTCTCACTCTTGAACAAAAAGGATCACGATAAATGGATCGACCATTGGGAAAATTTGCGTTGACATCAGCGCTACCGTACCCAGGCCTCCGAAGGCTACTCCTATAATCAGCGCGCACATAATGCAAATTCAAACCAGTAAGGAGAGGAGCAGCAAATATGAAAGCAACAGGGATGTAAGAAGTGAATAGTGGAACTATCGTCTGAGATTACATTTTAAATTTTATAAACAAAAATCCTCCTTTCTACCTGCCATAATAGTGCTCGAAAAAGTTGCCTCTGCATTTGACGAGTGACCGAATTGAAGTGAATACTGAACAGAAATAAGGAGAAATATATTAAATGGGTATTATCGTCCAACCTATTAGGCGTTAGTTCCTTTAGAATGCGGATAAGACAATAAACAAGCACAACAACCGAAGTGGAGAAGATCAAAATAACGATCAGAATGCAAATGAGTGACCGCAATGCCCACGTTTTAGAACCGTCTCTGTTTCTCGTCTGAACAAAAGAAGAATAAATTCCTGTAAATAATAGTCACTGTTCCAACAACAACTCTATTTTGTAAATCTTTAAGCCAAACCCAGTAGACTACTCCGAGGAATCCTGGTTTGCTCGGTGCCAATAGATCGATCTTGTATTCTTTCTGATTTTTTAAATATTGAGACAATTTCGAAAAAAATTGACCATAATGATAGGTGCCCATTCTTTACTGAACAAATCCGGATGACTTCCTTCGTAAACCACGGCAGAGATTGCACCTGCTCATTATTATTACTGCCTTGAACAATGATTATTATGACCTATCTACTTTCAACCAAACGTCAAATCTAAATGAATGAAGTACATGAATCATAGATACAACACTTACAGACGAAAATAATGCCGTAAACTGCAGCGATTGTGATCCAATTTCTCCATGGGTTTCGCTGAATCCACCAGAGCCAAGGTGGACTAAAGTGACCGATATTCATTGAATCATTATTATTCACATTTGATCTGGGCAGGTATATCTTACTTGCACACTAATACGAAGCGGTACACATAGTGAAACGCGGTGAGGACAAATGTCTGATAGAACAGCATACTCCAAGCCATACCTGACAAAACAATATTCCTTAACATTTTGAACGCACCCAGTTTGCATTTCAAAGGAATTGTAATCAAAATTTCTGACTCGCCCACACAGCCTGTTCGGTAGGAAGATGTAGTACACGATATCCAAAAAGAATGCAACCAAACTCGGTAAGATAAGTAGCCTAATAGAAAAATCAAAGCGTGCGATTATTTCACTTTACCGGAATGAGTGCGAAATGGGCTAGCGATATAAAAATTTCGACGATCGCAAACGCAATGAGTAGAAAGCGATAAGGACCAACCTAAATTTCATATCTTTTTATTTTTTGCGAAATCAGGCTTATTCATGCTTAATGTATACTGTCTCACGTGGTTAACATGGGAAACTATAATTGCATAGATTAGAACTGCATTTGAACAACATGCGATGAACGTTGTGAAAAAAGAATATGCCTGAAATATATTGTAAGCTTTGTAAATAATTTTTAGTTATACACTTACATGATAGAAACGTTCATTCACTATCGTTCCGAACATTTCAAAGTGTCAAATTCATATGTATTATTCGAACGAACCGACTGATACGAGTGCCGATCGATTCTTCAAAACGAAAAACTCAAATGAATTCATACAAAGCTGACATTAGAACAATAACCATCAATACTAGTAAAACAAGTTCTTGCTCTTTACGCGGAGAAGATTATTTGAGGCGTACGTTCATCTTCGTATGCTTTCTTATTCTTGAAAAAGGGGATAATAGCAAGGCCACGTAAACTCTAGTGAACAAAAATGGCTTGACATTATGCGAAATGTGGACAAGATGTTAGACATATTTTGATAATTCAAAGCCGAGAAATGCTGATTATATTCTATTATTTTTTATCAGCAACAATCATTGCCAGTGTCCATTGGTTATATGACGAAGCAGAATCGAAGAATCCCAAATGCAAGGTTTTCAGCAAAATTACCGGCCCAAAAAACACCCAGATTTCTCGGAATTTCGCTCTGCGCCCTGTTTTTTCACCAGCCTTTGTCCGGCTCGCTGATTATTCGTCGAGATGTGCCCGTAGAAACATGTGCCCGGGAAACGTATGTCGATAAATCGTTTATCTGTTTTTACGCAACGAGTACAACGGAAAAACGTGAGACAATAACAGGGTCATCGGAAAAACAGGGGACTTGAACACATATAACGAGAAAACAGGAGACTGGCAGAGGGCTACCGTGAAAACAGGGTACAGGAAATGGGGCTACGTGGAAACGGTGCACTGGTTTCAAGACTGGATATCGCCGTAAAAACATAGCAAAGTACATGATAGTCCGTATAAATTGGATCCTGTTTTTTCTACCGTAAAAACAGTACCCAGTTTTCACGAAGTCGTAAAAACTGGGTACTGTTTTTACGGTGATATTTTCCTGAAAACCAGCGCGCTGTCCAATCTATCCGGGAAATCTGGATTTTTGAGGTATTTCCATGTTGAATCAAAAAAGGTTTTTTTTTTTGGAATTTTTTTTTTGAGTTTTTGTGCACTGTAGTGGTGGATGGGATAGTATTTGTCTCTCAAAGTTTAGGAACAGCACTGGAGTTATACACAAATATCGGGCTATGAAATTATGTCAAAATACGGAGTGGTGGATACGGAGTGTGGGGGGTGGGTGCTACTTCAGATGACTACTCATCGCCATCTGTGCCATCACCTGCAGTGGACTTCCTGTGCTTCGGCATTTTGACAATTGTACACTTTGAGAAGGTGTCTCCCTTTTTGGTTCTATCTCCTTGCATCTGCTTGAGCTTTTCAGAGAAGGCTTCATGATTCTTGGATGATGTGAAAACTCTTCTCGGAGCGACCTCAGCGAGGATGGCTGAAGAATTTTTTTTATTTTTGGATACATTAAATGAAAAAAATCAATAAGTAAGAAGCGGACGACATACCGATAACGGAGTCTTCATCGCTGTGTGCAAAGATCGAGTTGTACTTATTTTCAGCATGGATGGCTTCATTGTTTTTTCTCACGTCGTACATCATTCTCCGGATGGCCTGTAATAAGCGAATCAAAGTTGCCGGTATATTGCATAAGTATTTCTTACTCCGTTGTCTGCAATAGTGGCGATCTTGTATTCTTCCATTTCTAACGTCATTTTGAATAGACTCCAGTTGGTCTTGTTTCTGCTTGCTAGCAGAATGCAGGTCACCGAGTTTTTAGGAACATCTTAAATATAATAAATTTAATTTCACATCTGAAAGAATTATACATTTAAACTCACTGTTGACATAGAAAGTAGCACAGGGGACTACAATTTCTTGCACTCCAATTTCGTTCTCGTTGGCACTGAGGACTTCAACCACATCCTTCTTGAAAGCGTCAGTGATAATGAAGACGACTAGTCGAGACTTTGCCTTTGCACGCGTTAAGAAGAGAGTGGGCTGCTTTTTGAAGTCCTATAATGAAGAGAATAGCATACTGACGATTTCTTTATCTTATGTATTAAACGGATACATATATGAAACGTGCACAATTAGATTTGAAAATATTACCTCAAAGGTGATCAAGTTGACGATACAAAGGTCTTTTCCTTCTGTTGTTCCGTTGTTACGCTCCTTGTATGAAACGGTGGCTGCGGTGAAGCCGATTGGCGGGTCAAGTTCCCTTTCTATCTCCTGAAATTCTCAGCGTTTTTTTATTGTTATGTCTTACTTATTGGCATTCCACCAAGAACCAGGAGAAGGAAATAAAAGCAACCCGATCGATAGCTCTAACGGTGAGTGGCTTGTTTCTTTTTAAAAATACATCTGCTTTTTTCTTATATTTCTAATTTCAGCGGAAATTGGAGACGAGGAAGTCATCTTCATAAAATAAAATGTCCACAGATTTCTCGAACTGTAGTTTCCGTAAAATAAGCTAAATTCTTCATAAAACTTGCCATGAGGACATTTTCAGCTTCATAATTCAAGTTCTTCATCTTCTCTTTGCACAGTGTTTGCTTATCGCCAGTCGCACGCCTCAATACAACGCCTTTTTTTCACTCTCTCATTCCATTGAAATACAATGAAAATGTTGGCTCACTTCAATACACTGAGTGTAGTCTTTCCTTCTTCGATGGCTTCTTCTACCTTTTGCGCTTCCGGTTTGGACAGTCCACGGCCAATCATCAAGTAGGCTACACGAGTTTTGTGATCGTTAAAAATCTGAATATAAATTACTAACTATGATAGTGTCGAGATTGTGAACTAACCTCTTGAGATTTATCCCAATCAAGCTTTTTCTTCAAAAGTTTAGAGATGACTTTATCAGCTGTTTCGTAGCTGACCTTCCTTGCAGACATGTACAGATTGCAGAAGGCTTGCTGATTTGCCTTTGGGTAGTCGTCTTCCATCTAAGTTAAAAAATTCAGAAAGCTATGACAATTTATACCACTACCTTCATTACTTGAATGAGGTTGCTGAACTTGTTCTCGTCCAGAGACATGATAACTCGCAATGCTTCTTCGGTGAAGGGAATCCTTGACATCTCAAGGTGTTGTGCTGCCTTTTTCTGGGATAACTTCAGAATATTGTTCGTCACGGCGGCTGCACGAAGATTCTCGAGCTGAACGACGATTCTATTTATCGATTTACAGCACATTAATAGAGATTAGTTCGATAATACATTCAAATAGACAATTATTTTATCCTACCTTGAGGGCAGCCGAATATTCAAATCTCTTTGGGGTCTGCATGCTCTTGAAGAGAGCAATGTCCGGTTTTCGAAGGGTGGTTTCAGTCGGCTCCACAATCAGTGCGATGATCTGGAAAAAAAAAAGAATTTTCTACATTACTGATTTAGGTGAAGTCCACTAAGGTGAAAACACTAACTCTGGAAAAAGGGTTGCTTTGCTTCCTGGGTCCTTGCATTTCTGGCTGGCTTCTGACTTGATGAGATGAGCCGCTTGCAGTATCATCAGGCGACTGCTGTGAGACCGTTCCTCTTATATTTGCATAATCGGTGTCTTCCTCTTGTGCGAGATATCGATCCTTGTGCAATTCATTGAGTCTCTTCTCCATTGCCTTGCAGGCGAGTATCATATCGATTCCGCTTGTGGCGTGCACGCTGAATGTTTTTTCATATATAGTCGTGAAGGGAAAGGCAATGAACAATCTGAATTCTTACATTTTTCTGCCGTCTTCAGGTGAATTCTTATAGTATCCTCTGACGTAGATGTCCATCCGAGGAATAGTGGAATATGCAATGTCATACTGAAGTCTCCTGATGGCTTCTTCATCTGGTAGCTCTTGCCCGTCATCCCAGACTACATCTCTCGTCTGCACCTGCAGATAAAGCTTATATAGAACCGTTGATGAATTTATCCGATTTTTACGGAAACCAGAATCCGTGAAATCTGTGGAAATTTTGGAAAAAATCACTGTTACGAAATCGAAGATATGAACTTACGAATTTCATTATCTCGGGGGCTGCCATGAGGGCATCACGTCTCTTGTTCACCAGATCCTCTTCTGAAGAAGACTTCCTCGTTTTTAATTTTCTCTGAAATTAGAAAGATAAGAGGAAAACAGATGGAGTTAAAAAAAAACAAGCTACTCACCGCATGAGCTATCGATCGGGATTCTTTTATTTCCTTCTCCTGGATCTTGATGGATGATTCTGCTATGCAGAGGGCTTCATTGGCCTTGCTCTCTAGAGCAACTTTTTCTTGGTCGCTGACGACTTCCGCCGTGTTCATCAGTATACAAGTAAGGAATTCGTTTTGGTAGTCGTAGTTGGCTGCCTTGCTCAGGAGGCGAGCGTCGATTTGCTTTATTAGGTGCTCTTCCATATCGATTGGATTTCCATCTTCATCGAGGATTGCTTCCTTCCGACGTCTGCCTTTCTTCTTGGGGACTTTTCTCTCTACCGAGGTGTCTCCTCTTCTTTTGGGTTTCATGAATTCGATTTTCATACGGACTTCTGCAGGTGTCTCCTGAACGTTCTTTTTATTATGAAGGTCCTGACAAAAAAAATGAAACAGTATTTTCAGGCTGCTAACCATGATTCCTTTATCCGTATCCATCTCATCGTCCATGTCGAATACAGAAGTAGTCTTCCTGAGGGGAGTCGAGTGTGCGAGGGGGGACTGATTTCCATCGACTTGACTGGGAATCGTGGTCTGAATTTAAATAAACTTTGAAAGCATATTGCGTGCGTGTTACCTGCAGTTCTGTGTTGGAGTGTTCAGACGACTCCTCATCGAATATGTCATCATTTTCCATAGCCTCTTCGACTACCTCCTCATGATCAATAGCAGATATTTTTTCTTCCTCGTTGGCTTCAGATGGTGCGTCGTTGTTATCTGACCTGCTTCCCTATAAATTATAATTTGTCGTTTCATTTACATAATGTTTTGCCAATTTTGAATAGTAAGAAAATAGTTTAAAGAAAACTCACGTCTATTGAATCGTCGTCTTTGGGCATATTCTCGACGTGGTTGTATTCTGATTCTTCGAGCGATTGCTCAAATAGCGTTGTTATGTTAATAACAAATCGAATATTGTTCCTACTTCGAGGTTGTGGTCTCCATCGAGTCCTTTGAGTGGCGTCGGCGACTTCAGGTGTAGGGGCTGATTAGTCTGTCCTGCCTGCAAATATTGTTTGAAATAAAAATGCTAAATATATCTCATTTTGACTCTTAAAAATGTCATGAGGTGTGTATGAGTACAGATTTCTCGAATTTCAGATTCCGTGAAAATTGGACAAAGCGTAACCTCTGTTATAGACGATATAATATATCCATGCAATATTAATGAAATACCTCGTGGACGCCGCCATCGAGCGCTCCAGTGTTGGCTGCCGGTGGCTGCTCGTTAATTGTCGGAGAGGGGCTCGATGCAGGCGGCTGCACCTGTGGTACGCGATAAGTAATAAATTAACGGGGAAGAATTGGTACCTCGTGGACGCCGCCACCGAGCTCTCCAGTGTTGGCTGCCGGTGGCTGCTCGTTAATTGTCGGAGAGGGGCTCGATGCAGGCGGCT
>LS488648.1:0-17827 GCA_900490705.1 Pristionchus arcanus | reverse complement strand
ACATCATCATCTTCTCTTCTTCTCCCTTCGCATTTCCATAATCATTAGTTTCCCATCCCGTTCACAGAAAGAATGTCCGTCCATTCATCTTGTCCCTACTCTCTCAATTCTCCATACTCTCTCGTTGGTCAGACAGAGCGAGAGAGCATGTGAAATGGAGAGACGTAATCCATTCCCTTCTCACATCGTTTCCATTACTCAATACGCGTTGATGGGTGTCTCACTCTCTCTCTTTTAGAGCGTTCTCTCATCCCTTTCTTCCCTCATCTACCTCCTCTTTCGAAAGAGATAGAGAACGCCCCTTTTTCAGTCTATTATTCCAACTCTTTTTTCTCTAAAGACAATAATATGAGTGCTCCATCGGAATCTATTCCCATTGAATCCTCTTCCGATGATGAAGATAATGATCCCATTTCAAATCGACCTTGCTGTCACTTACATCTGATTAACTTGGTATCGTTGGGATTTGCTCTTGCGTACGGTCCTAGAGGTGAGTCATTTTGTGTTCATCACGGTACTTTCACTACTACAAGTGTGGAATGTCCTTGCTTGAATCATAATTTCAGTAGCAGATACTTACGATGGACATAAACAATATGATTCAATATTTCCCATTTTATACATGAATGTGGTATTTCACTTAACTTTCGTGCCCGTCTTGGGAATGCTCGCTGTCTATCGAAGAAGACCACGTCTGATGATGACATTGATACTGTACAATGTATGTATACTTGGATATGAACTAAATATCGAGACTCCATCCACCCCGATAACTATGGCCCTTATTTTTTTGGCCATTCCTGAAATTCATCTGAAATGTATTCTTACAGGTTCTTTTTCTTTTATTGTATGTAGCATTTTGGATTCACCTGAAATATCGTTTGAAACCTTATTGGTTTCCATACTGGCGTACTGATGTTGTTGCGAGTGTGAGTTCAATTTATTTACAGTAGAATATTTTTATGTCAATGAATCTTAACTGGAAATGGTTCACACTAATCTAGTTATAACAATTTATGGGGTAATTTTGATGTCCACTAATACCTAATTTCAGGAGGTATTCTGGCTGATTTTCATTGGTGTCTTTTGGGTACTCTGGACATTCTTTATCATTGGTTACTACTGGAGATCGCACAGAAATATTATCAAGGATATCAAGGAAATGGAGAGAAATATTTCCGAGCGAAATCAGCTTGTTCAAGCGTGATTTTCAAATAGTACTACTTATATATTTATCATGAGCTTTGACAAGTTTAATCTTATTCTTCAAATATGTTCACATAACAGGAGGTTGTCAATACCGTAGACTCCCACATCTTCCTATTTATTTGAGTCTGTGTATTAAATAAAATTTTCGCGAAGTTTCTAGTGAAGGTAAGGGAAGAATGAGTGCACAGAACATCCGACCTCCTCATCCACCCTTTCATTCTTCTTCTTTCTTCCCTTTTCTTCCCCTTCTGAAAATAGCATTTCCTCTTCCCGATGAAGCCAGCACACTGAATCATATTACAAATGAAGTCGCGGGGAATATTTAAACATCTTATATTATTTGAAACTGGAAACATTTCAAGAATGCTTTCATACGGTAGCCTGGACATCAGACATTTCCTTCTCCCTACTCATTTCCATAATCATTAGTTTCCCCATCCCGTGATTCACAGTAAGAATTGCTGGCCATTCATCTTCTCCCACTCTCTTCAATTCGCTCGTTCTCTCGCTGGTTAGACAGAACGAGAGATCACGTGAAATGGAGAGACGGAATCCATCTCCGTTCCTTTTCTCATCGTTCACGCTTCCATGATTCCGTCTGACTCTCTCCATTCCACATGATCTCTCCTTTTCTCTGACTGTCATTTCCCTGTCTAATTCTCTCCATTCGCTCTGCTCTCTCGCTCTGTCTAACCAGTGAGAATGCATGGGGAACTGAGAGAGTTCTCCACTCCATATCGAGCCAGCCCTTTTTTGGGCTTCCCAGGGACTTCGACTCTTTCTGCGTATTATGTACTCACTCTTATGTGTACTGACGTCTTAACGACTTCCCGAAAGCTTTCACATTGCTCTAGTATTATCCTTTCGACTCTTTCCGTAGCAATTATCGATTTCAAGTTTAGATTGGCCATGTATTGCACGTTTCAATTGCTCTTCTATTTTTGACTTTTTCGTCCTGAAAGTAGCCTTATTTCTCTGATAGCATGCTTTCTGTTATATTACCTATCCAATCTCCCTACTATAGTCACTTTTCAGGGATTGCCCTTCTCTTTACATACAAGGCCGCCCTCCATAAATAATGATCGGAAGTTGGCGATCGCATAAATAGTTTTGCACTCCTTGCATTCTTCCATTTTACGCAGGTTATCACGCAGTTAGTATTCAATAATCAATAATTTCAAGGATATGGTTGCGATTCGCGCATTCTTCTCTCCCCTTCCCACCGAGGATGAATATTATGTAGATGCCGCCGCCAGGAATGAGACGATTCTCGCTGAGAGAATGATCAATCAACACATGGAGATGAAAAGTGACACCAAGAAAGTCGTGAGTAATTAAAATATATTTTCGGTACAAGGTCAAAAAAGAGAGGAACAATAGGGTCGACCGTTCGGAATCATGACAATTTATACCGTTATATATATACTATGGGATGCGTGCACACCGATCAAAAGAAAAGAAAGCTGTGAATGTTACGCGCGTTGAAAAATGAAGACGGAACTACCAACACCCTTTTTTATTAATTGAAAATTCTGACAAATCGATGAAATTGAGCGTTGCCATCTTCGATTGCTTGCGGCACTCGGCCTCATGGGAACGATAGCAACCGTCGTTTATTTGATCAAGGTGAGGCAAATATTTTCTAACAATAGATATTAGGGTTGCAGATTTGGTATCGATATTTCCGATCCCTCTCGCGCCACAGACGGTTAGAGACAGGAAAAAGCGCGCGCGCGAGAGAGAGAAAAAGAGGGTAGGTCTTCCAGATATTTGCCGGTATTCTATGCATGTAAATTACTAAAACATCCCGATTCCGTTAGCCCAGGCCTCAAATATTCAGAATAAGATACTCTATAAGGAAAGTTTAACACAGATGGAATAAAATATAGCCCTCTTCAGTCGGACGATATCATCACAGACGGTCCGGCTCTTCCATTTCTCATATTTCCCATAACTCAATTAGTCTGTGCGGCCGTTGGATTGACTGGTCTAAGACGGCGGAATGCTCTTCTACTCGTGCCAATTCTGATCTACACGGTATGGGAGGAATCGAATTACGCGTATACGATTTTTACTTTAACCAGTTTCATGGCTTCAAGATCTTTGCAGCTAGCCATACACGTTAGGCCAACCTTCCATTTGGAACATATGAACTCGAAATTAGGATATGGGAGATAGTGGGACACCTCCTTTTCACGAGCTGTCCCACTCTGAGTTGTGAAAGTTCCATATCTTTTTCATGAATACTCCTCACAGATGTTCCTCTACTTCGTCACATTCTTCGGTTTCTTCATCTTTCTCTACTCGACAATAACTGCACTGTATACACACTATGCTCGGGGAGGCATCGATACGGATAGTGAAATGGTGAGGTGACTGGTGAAGTTCGAAATAGAGATTTCGAAATAACAAAGCATTTTTCCTTGTTGATTCCGCGATTTATATAGTCCCACGTACACATAAGTAACGAAAGACTTTCCTCGCAGGAACTTCCATTCACTCTCCTTCTCATGTTCCTCTCTGCCGTCCTCTCTTCATGGTCGGTAGTTACTTCGTGCTTACTGTGGAGGATCAGAAGACAAATGATGAGTATATCACATAAATGAAGAGCCTCTCGTTGAAACTCTTCAGGGCGCTTTCATTCAGGGCGATTTTATGGTGGTCCAGGCTCGCTGGTGATGATCATATTGCTCTCCAATCAGCTTGATAAAACGAATTTGATATTTATACAATTTTCAGAATCAATAGAACACAGTTATCATGAGTATAACACACAAATGATGTGCCTTTCGTTGAAACTCTTCATTGCACTTTTATTCGGTTCTTCCGGCCGCTCCAGGCTCGCTGGTGATGATCATATTGCTCCCCAATCAGCTTGATAAATCGAATTTGATACGTATACGATTTTTGGAATCAATGGAACACAAACAACTTACTACGAAATTTATGTTTCTATGAACCTGTTGGCGGTAATTGAGGCACCAGGCATTATCAAGTGAACCAAAATAATAAAAAATTCCCTGATTCGAACAAACAAGATAGAACAATTTTTCTACTATAAATCATGAAGGAGATAAAAACAGAAACATTAAAAATCCATGGATTCAAAACCTAGTCCCCTCCAAACAAAAAAACATTTCACTCTAAGGTCTTAACGACCAGAGCATGAGGAACGATGCGATAATTTCTTATTCTGCGTCTTCATCATTCAAAACCAACCTAAATTCTGTAGCAGTTCACGTGATTGAACGTACGTGAATGAATTTTGGCTTGTAGTGCAGCGGATAGGAAACGGCAAATTTGAATTGAATCGATAAATTGGACTGCATCTTGATCAATCAAGGAATTTATTCTGTCATTGCAAGGACACAACAAATTCGTACTCACTATTTATGCTTCAAACATAGGCGTTTATGGATTCAATATCAAGCGAATCACAGCTAAAAAAATAAAATTTCGGGAATCGAACCCACAAGGATCGGGAAATTGTTCTCCCTTAAATGATCAAGAAGATAAAGTAGAAAATACAAATATCCTTCCATTACATCCCTCTTGATTATGGGTTGTACGGAATCCATTCCATTTTCTCGCCTCGGAAATGGGCTTGTGATGCACTCCCCATCATTATTCTTCTCTTCTCACCCGTCGTCCTCCCCTTTCTCGAGAGTAATCCCGCCTCTGTTCATCCTATTCCTTTTCGAATCTCAGTATCCAACTTCTAAAAAATCTTCTGACAATGGCTGCCACTATCACCAGTAAAAGCATCCCGGATAACACTGATGATAAGTCGGAAATGCTTGAATTATTTGCCAACGGTCTCTCCATCATCGCGGGACTTCTCCTGATCAACTGCAATCCGCCAGGCAAGTTCTATTCAAATATCGGAGATACTGAAATACTCTTTGCAGAAACCAGCCCCCAGTTCCACATGTGCATCGTTCTCCTATATTTCTTCTTTCTATTCCATCAATTCATGTACTATTTTCTGATGTTCTTCTACTCCATTATCTATCCTCCCATGCAAATGCTGCATCACACAATCTATCATGTCAGTTTAAGTTTACATTTTACATTCTACCGTAAATTTATAGAATTTAAAATATTATGAAAAGCTTTGCATACACAAAAGCATTTGCGTGCGTGAAGTTATTATTTTGCTGAAGTTTTTCCGACCCTAGCAGATGCTAACAATTAACTCAAAATGCATAGTTTTTACAACCATTAATCCTTCGAGAAAAATATGATCTCGGAGAGTCTCCTTCGAGTAAAGAACTCTCTTGTGAATCTCACTATCCTGATGCTTTAGGTATTTCTCGTGATCTCCCTAATCGGAGGATGGATCGTTGTCGGTAATCAATTCAATTGGTGGATTACAGAGGATGATATGGTGAGCTCACAGGATTCCACTTTGGAAGTTGATAGATTTTGATTGTAATTTCGTAAGAATATGTTCCATTCCACGCGTATCTGACCCTTGACAAAGTCGAGGGCAGAGGAAGAATTGATTGACAGCCTGGGGAATTGATAGCTTGCTAGCACATTTCGTTTGATGAGCACGATATCTACCGGATAATTCAATATTCCTATCATCATCATGATTATACAATATCAAACGTTTTTAATTTCTAGAAGGTGTTCTGGACGGCTACATTGCCATTGATTGCAACGACGATTCATCGAATAAGCTTGCATTTGAAGAACCATTTGATCCCAGATAATCAATAAAAAGGATGGAAGAGGACACCAGCTCCTCGTCGTTAAATGATGAGGAACTTCGTTTAATCCAGCTTTTTCACCCGTTTCACATATGTTATCTATTATCGCTTCTCATTAATTATTTGTTCCTATTTCCTTGCATAATTTGCAATAGCTTTTATAACTCGTTCCCATCCCTTCCATGATTTTCCTTCCATCCTCTGACAGAAACAATATCTACTAGGCCTTTATTTGCTGTAGATACATCCATCTTAGTTTCTCGTTTCCGCTTCTCCCACCATCTAATTTCCTGTTGTCGATCCGAAGTTGTTCTTCACGATAACGGAGAGAACAGACAAGTTGAGATGGATAATCAGCCCTCTTTTTCACACGATAATAAATCATGCATTCGAGCGATATGTGGAGGGAGAGATTCAGACAAATTTTAAAACTAAAAGAAAACTACACATTCTTTTGACAACTAAATCAAACCGAAATGCAGTTCCGGTTCACGTGAACAGATCTTACGTGAGGGAACTTTGACATTATCTTGTGATGAGTGAGTCATGGCTAGAGAACAGAAACACTCTCTCCGTTTTCCATTGTTTCTCACTCGTGTTCTCGTCTCTTCATCTTTCCCTTTCTCTCGTTAGTCAGGGAAAGGAGAGACTAATGCGAAATGAGAGGCGATAGGATGCGTGAAATGAGAAATGGCAGATGATTCAACACGAGAGAAGCAGACAGATTGACGAGAGGTGCTCATCTAAAAAAACGAGCGATTGCGCTCTCGAGATAAATAGCCACCCTTTGGCACTTCCTTCTCATTACTCTTCCTTCCGTTTCCAGTTCATCAGTATTAATATTTATTATTTATGTATTTGTTTTCCTGTCGGAATGAATATTATATACTTTGTTTATTCCGTCAGATCAATACAATAATGACGCTATATCTCGTTAGCATTGTAATCTCTAATTAAATTCTCAGAATATGGCCATCAACGAGCCTCCTCCCGTCTATTCCTCACTCTCCGAGGCTGATAACCTATATTTTCGAGGAACCGAGGAGAAGAAGAAAAGCCTCTTTCTTTCACCATTCACTGCGAGAAAAGAGCCCAAGGTATTCCTCTTTAGATGAAGATGAAGTAATAAGGAACTTTTCAGAAATTCGCCATTTTCCACATCGTTGCATCGCTGATTTTATTCGGACTGGGAGCAGCGTATGGGTTTACTGCAAATGTCAGTTTCCATTCGATCCTAAATTTTTAAATAATGACAGAGCATCTTACATTTCATAATTCCCTACATATATTCAGGGCACATATCGCCTCAACCTTCAACCTCTCTTTCTCATTATCTGTCTTCCCGCCCTCCTCTTCTTCTTCTTAGCACTCTTCGGAATCATGAAGAGCAAACCGAACTTTCTCGTGCCCATTGCTGCGTATATGGTTCGTGATTATTTTATGCACGTGATAGATAGATAGATAGATAGATAGATAGATTTATACATGTTGACATGTGGATAATATAAATAAGAAAGGGGTGTGTGAGGGAGGTGAGAGATTCTTCATTTGATATCTTCTAGAATAATCTTCATGAAATCTGAATAAGACGACGGAAGTGAAGTTTTCTGTAGAATCGGAGTTAGAATTTTCGATATTCTTATAGCGAAGCTATTTTCACGCAATTTTGTTTTTGGCACATTAACGGAAAGTTTATATCCTGCTCCACGTGTTCGTGTTCGGGTAAGCGTGAAAAATGCTTCCATTGAAGCTGCAAGTTTACCATTACCATAGATCATTTGATATGCTATTTTCGCATCGTTTATTCTTCTCCTGTATTCGAGAGAATGAAGGTTGAGTTGTTTATTTCTCTCTAAATAACTGGGCCTGTTAGAAAATGTGAAATTTAGGGACTTGTAAAAAATTCGCCTTGTGACTGAATTCTGAACTCTTTCAATCATATCTCGATCAGTAGAGTGGATTGGCCGCGCAACGCTTAAACTGAATTCAAGAGTTGGGCGAACATACACGCAATATGCATTTACAAGCGTTTTCAAATCTTTTGTGTGCAAGGCTCGGAATACTAGGTTAGCTTTTGCCTCGGCGCGTTTACAAATTGTTTTTGCGTGCTCTCTCATCGAAAGGTTTCTGTCAACTATTATTCCAAGGTCTCTGACACATATCTGACTATCCAATTTTTGAGATCCAACAAAGTATTCTTTCAATGGATTTTTAATTCCCAAGTGAATGACACTGCATTTTTTATTTGCAATATCGAGTTGCCAAATTTTACTCCATTCCAGTATTGCATCAATACTTTTCTGAAGTTTCATAGTTTCAGATTCATTTGTAAAACATTTGAATATTTTCAAGTCATCAGCAAACGAGTATGTTTGGCAATCGTTTTCAATCAACACTTGTGGAAGTTCCGCAATGTACAGGTTAAAAAGGAGAGGCCCCAGGACTGAGCCTTGTGGTACACCACTGGTTACTTTCTGACAAGCAGAGAGCTCATTGTCTACACGCACTTGAAAAGTTCGCTCGCTGAGATACTCTTTTATCCAGTTTACTGTCTTTACTGGGAATCACGTTTATGATCTTTATAAATTAAATCATAAACGGACGGGATTAAACATAAGGAACTGCTAGTACATGGTATGCTCATGTGGCGACATGGCGATGCGATCCTGCCTATGAGAAAAAAACCTACCTACATTTACCCTTATTTTGTTATTGAGATATTATTTGATTTGCCAATACAATTTTTTTCCAGATCACCGCATTCGTCCTTCTTTCTCTGCAACTTGCAATCCTTCTCTTCTACAGCATCCTTTCCGTGATGGCAGAGCCAGGATGGGTTTGTCTATTTTCTCATCTTCCCAAACAGTTAAACCGCGAGTTCCAATGGTTGTAATAGATCATTTATGATCAGGTTTACTTTCCTTTACTTGAACGCCTTATGACTCACTTAAATGTAATTCAGCTACTCCTTATTGGTTGGATCGCATTCGGAACTTGGATCGTTCCGCTTCTCTACACTTCCCATTCCGCTCGATTGTATCTCAGAGTTCGCGATGATATTCTCACTGAGAAGAAAGAGAAAATCGAGGAGATTAAACTGCCTCTGGTTTTGTGATGTTGTTTGTGTATTATCTCCTGTAAATCTGTGCTGGATTCTACGGGTTTATCGTGCATGTATAAAATTTAATATTTGAACTCCACAACATGGGAATGATGCAAATCAATTATGAAAATTCATTATTCAGTGATGCAACTCAATTATGCAATAATCCCCACTCCATCCTTCTTCTTCTCCTCTTCCCCGATTTCTTCGATAACTCTCAACAGAAGCATTCCGAAGTAGAACAGACATAGAAGGACGATCAATATGTGAAATAGAAAGCCGCAACCGATAAGAGGACTCTAAATTATCGTTATTGAACGAGACTGATTGCTATTTAGTTTTGTCACTTTTTCCCATACCCTTTAAAAGAAGTAGCCTCAATGACAATTTCGAAGGCATTCAGGATAACAATCAAGTCAATACAAAAAATGAAACCTGAAATTCTCCCAGAAGAATATTTATCAGCGTTGTGAATGCGAACGTGACGATGCCACAGTGTGCGATGTACTGCAATGCGTATGATCAATTCTTCATATCGTTTCGAGTCTAGTTTGAAACCAGGAAGACGCTGAATTTTATAACTTTAAAAAAATCCTACCACCACCGCGGCCGCCACCGATAGCAGCCTTTTGCTCGTAGCCACCATTCCCACAACGACTGTCAGAAAGAAGACCGGATAGAGGGCCAGTACGAATCCCCAGCCATTCCAGGATAAGAGAAGGGCAACGTCGGGAGTCTGGAATGGATATTTTATTTTTCGCGGGGATACGCTTTAGCCATGACAGAAACGGATCTCAGGAAATACTCAGTAACAAACCTCCATCAATCCCTGTTTGTGGCCGTATGCGACCACCATGAGCAATATGACAGAGAAGCCAATGAGATTGAAGAAGAGTGTCATCTGCAATGGCATCATGTGGAATAATTATGATAGTTGAACACGCTCCTCTCTCATTTCGAAATCCCTTTTATCGATTAAAAAGTAATATAGCATGAAAATCTAAGAGTGCTGCGTGCTGATTTATTGATAAACGTGACATAACACCTTCCATATTGTTGGCTCTACTTTGAATGAAGTCAGCGAAGACTTTTGCGGGCCCTTTCAATAATTCTAGTGGAGACAGATTACTAATGACTCATGAATGATAAGAGTGATAAAAGGATCAATTATAAAAATTTTCGCAGTGTCACTCCTGTAAACTGACGTATGGATTATCGTATATGGGCGGGGATGTCAACCAGGTCTTCCCTGGTCCGTCCTCGCGGGGTGGAGAATAATCCAGCTTCGATGAGGTCTAAATTAGAGATATCAAGGCGATTCATCTCCGCACTTCATTCACACTCTCGTTTAGTGGTAAGAGAGTGAAATGAGGAGGCGATCACAGCATTTCGATTAATTTTTTATCTGTTAAAACAAACATTAAATTTAAATTAAATAAAATAGATACTTGCCTCTTTCCCCACAGCGCTGTATGGTGGAGGGTAGAAGTAGCCAACCATCCAGACTAGAACAATTAAATATTAGGCAACGTAGATATGAAATATTCGAATGCGTTTTATCTATCGATTGTTGTCATAATGCACTATTTTCGTTCAACGGTAAGAGCCTTGAGATAGCAAGTGAAAAGAAAAGATTCTTCATTCCGACAACTGAAGTGGTAGTCAGAGCGAATCTTCCGGAAACAAGGGAATCTCTCGCCAGGGAAGGCGCCATTTAAAACCACGGTAGAGAACGAGATGAGAGGAGTGAATTCAGCGAGAATCTGGCCATTATTTTGGATGGGTTTCGCATATGGGCAGGTATTATTTTCGGAACATCTCCTCATTTTACGTCCTCTCTCGTCGGTTAGAGTGCCGAGAGAGCTTTCGCAATGGAGAGTCGGTTACCATGTTGAAACTGGCGTAGTGCTAGAGGAATCGTTCGAGTAATGCTCTTTCCTTTCTCTGAATGCCGAGAGATAAGGTAAAATGAAGAGACGAGAACATCATTCGTAACAAAAAAAAAGAAGTTCAATGATAAGTGGTAACAGCTCCGTGCTTCGCTGTTTTTTCAGGTAAAAATGGAGTTGGGATAATGTGAGAAGAAAATAACAATAATCGAACAGATTTAGAAACATCGTTTATTCAATTCAATGCGTATGGTTCACAACTTTTCATTACAGGGTGTCTCAAAAGTATTGACCCAAAAGTTGACTCAATCTAAGACCAGATCCAATAATCCAAACAGGCACTGGTTTTCACAGAATGTAGCTGAGACTACTTGCTAATAAGTGAGAAAAATTCGGTGACCAAATCCTATCACATCTGGAGTTATGATTTTTTAAACTGTGGTCAGGAAAAAACTATAAAAACACTGTCGAATTTTTTCCATTTTGCAATTTTTTTTTTGCGATGTATTGAAAGAGTTTTTACATAGTAGTATTTTTTGTCTGAGTAGGTTATATTTCACTTATTTTATCTGCGCGTTTCATTTGGAACTAAAACCCTATTCTGAGACAAAATGATTTTCCAAATGAAATTTGAGAAACGACACTCCGTATTTCTCGACCAGATTTTGAGATCCTGTTTCTACAATAATCAAGTTAGCCACAAGTCTTTATTTTTCCTAGACGGCGCGACCATTACAGACTCTAACAAAAATATTTAATCCTTGAAGTAATAATACCTAGAGCAAAACTATTTTTAGTTGTGTCGGACACTTGTGGAATTTTACATAAATCACTGTTTCTGGATCAGTTATTCAACAGTTCGCCAGGGCCAAAATTAAGCAATTTAAAATCGCCATTTGATAAATGTGTTCACCTCACAAGTTTATGGGGCTCTAGGTAAACTCAAAACATGTAATTCAGAAATTTGATTTTCGTCGGTTCTCAATATCACATTTACATTGGTCATTACAATGGCAGGGATTTTTCTGTGAGTAAAATGCACTGCTAAAATTTCACATGGATTTTGAAGAAGAGTGTTTGTGCTCCCTAATAATATATAAAACGCCAAGGAAATAAAATTGCCTCGCAATAAAATCGGATCGAATCGCTGAAATTATTTTCGGGGCAACCTCATTCACTTCATGCATCAAAAATTGTTTACTTCCCGAGAACGCGGATACATAGGACCAATTTAAGTATTATAATTTCAAGATGTTATACTCATTCATATATCGCCTTAATCATGATTCATTGCTCACAGCCATATTTGAGATATTGCCATTCAAAAGTGGGTCAATACTTTTGAGACACCCTGTAAAAACGCTGTAATTTAATAATACGTCATTGATACTCTATCACACAATAATATTTCGTTTCCCATGCCCCTTTCGTCTCATATTTGCTTCCACAATCTCTTCACTCGATTTGATCAACGGCACTCCGAATTGGACAGACCAGAGAAAGGCGATCAAGAATTTAATGAGGAGGAGCCTGCCGATGAGCGTTCTGGTTCTGGTAAACAAATTTCAGAATTTTCCAAAGCAAGTGCTAGCCACTCAATTTCCTAGTAGAAATGCTGAAAAAAATTGAAAGTTATGGCAAGAACATTATGGAGTCGGATATCGATTTAACGCATTTGAAATATCGCAAAAAAACCGAATACACGGGTTTTGGGAAAATGTGATTGTAATATTTCATCTATGATTTCCTATAGGAAATCAATGAATTATGGCATCGAACGATCATGAAATTCTCCGTAGACGCAGTATACAGCCGTATCGATAGAGAGGGAGACGAGGCAGCAATTTCTGATAGTTTGACTCGGTATTTGAACGAGTAAAGCAGGTAATGTTTTTATTAATCTGTCCTAGTTAGAGAGAAGATATGTGAATTGGTTCGGAGGTAACCTATAGACCTCACGCGATTATTCCACTCTCGGTTGGTTCTTGCTCGTCGCTTCCGTAGCGCAGTAGGCAGCGCGTCAGTCTCATAATCTGAAGGTCGTGAGTTCGAGCCTCACCGGAAGCAAGCGTTTTGCCGCATTTTAGCAATCGCCTCTTCATAAACTTTTGTCTTTCCTTTTCTTGTTTAATGTTCGTGTTACACATAAAACATGAACTACCAACGAACCCTTTCTACCAAGAAAACTTCAATTGACTATGGGGGCCATTTTTGTTCTTCGGGAAACATTTTCCGAACACCTAGCAATACAGGAACGTCTAGCAGGACTGAGAGGAATTAATTTTTTCTTTGCTTCTTCTGTATTGACAAAAGATCTCAATTTCCCAAACCAAGTCACTATAATCCCTTGTGACTTGGTTTGGGAATCACCGCCAGAACACTGTCAAACAATTTTTTTTTCACTTGTCGTAAACACCGGAAGTAGTTTTCAACCAAGGTAAACCAAAAAAATCTGTTCACGTGCCGAAATGAACTTTGAAACTCCTTGTGACGGCTGAGTCAGCACAAGAGAGAAAGAGAGAGAAACAGGGAGAGAGATTGACCGATGGTGTCATCCAAAAAAAACGAGCGCCCCTCTCGAGAGATAAATAGCCTTCCTTTCCTCCTCCTTCTCATTATTCCATTGCGCTTCCTTTCTACATCACTCATTTTCTATAAGACACTACACTGAAAATGGTCGAGCCCCCTCCCGTCTACTCTTCACTCACTGCCATTGACAAGATTCAAATAAGAGGAGAAGAAACAAAGAAGAACAAGAGAGGTCTCTTCCTATCGCCGTTCACTTTTTGCATTGAACCGAAGGTTTGTTCACTTTGTTTGTCAGAGCAAAGAATCGTCTCGATTCGCAATTTGAACATTTTAATTTCCAGAAATTCGCAACAATTCATGCCTACGTATCATTAGCATTCTGCACAGTCGGAGTTGTTTATGCTACTTTAGTAAACGTGAGTTGTTTTTAGGTACTATTTTTATTGAATATTTGATATTCAAAAAAATGGTACCTAAAAAACTTTTAATTTCTTATGAAGATAATTTGCAGAAATCCCCTGTCGGACCCATAATTCTTGACTGCTGTTTGCCTACCATTCCTTTTCTCATTTCTGCAAACTTCGGATTAATGAACAATCGCCCGAACTTTATCCTTGTTACATCAATTTATATGGTAATTATTTATATATTCTGATTTAATTAATTAGTTAATTAAGATCGCTTCTTTCGTGCTCATTTTCGTTCCTTCCGCCATTTGGATCTGCTGGAACATTCCCTTTATCATCGAAGGAGGGGCGAATAGAGACTGGGTAAGCGATAGGGTTGCACGTTCGGTTTTGTCAAAACCGAGCTCACTGAGTCCCTTCCCTTCTCTCTCGAGCACGTGCTCTTGAGCGAGGACGCACCCTCTTCCCTTCCTCGGATAATCCGACGAGAGGGGAAGAGGGGGTCGGAGAAACCGAGAGAGTCGGTTTTGCCTCGGTTTTGTTTACGACCCATACCCTCCTCTCCCTACGCGGAGGGGAGGGAGAGGGGGAGGGAGAGAAGGGAAGAGGTCGTAAACAAAACCGAGGCAAAACCGACTCTCTCGGTTTATCCGACCCCCTCTTCCCTTCTCCTCCCCTCTCGATTGCACGTGCGATCGAGAGGGGAGGGGAAGGGAAGAGGGTTCGATTATCCCGAAACCGAAACCGAACGAGCATCCCTATTAAGCGATAAACTATCCGTGATTATCTAGACTCAAAATTAGGTTCACAGTCTTTCCACTTCGCTTGTTTTCTTGAACACTTTGGCCTAACAAAAAAGGAATAACATCAAGCAATAAGAGATATCTAATATCTAAATACTTTCATATCTAAATACTCTTACAGGCAATTCTCGGTATCGCACTAGTCATACCTTTCACTCCTATGCTTCTCTACACATCTCATGCAGCCCGAGTGTATCTCAGGATTTACTTTGATATTCGGGACGAGAGAAAGGAAAGGAATGCAGAGATTAAACTGCCGCTGGTTTAAGATTATTGAGGTCATAGTCACAATTTCGAGTTTTTCCAGTGATTTATCATGAATATTTCAATCATAATGATCTAAATATTATCACGAGTAACCCAAGTGCAAACCAAAATGCCATTGAACAGTCGATAAACATTCCGAGACGATGATTCAGTTGTGATAATATCGCATCTTACACATTGCATTCCATCAGAATCTGAGAAGCAACGAGTGGGCTAAAAAACCGACTTTGCTGATTCATTGATGTTGCTGCCTCTTCTTTGATGTGTTTTTTTGCGCACCAGCATTCATGTCGAAAATAACTCTGATTGGCGGGAACGAGAGGTGAATGAAGAGGCTCGGGCTAACAATAAAATAAGGTGCCATGCTGATTCTAAATAGTCTCCGGTAAAAAATAAAAGGATTATCTTTTTGAAGTCGTCTGATCTAGGAGTTTCTTCATTACACATAAGCTCTCGCCGTGCATAGATAACCAAAGTAAATCCAAAATGATGGAAGACTGAAGAAAATCAAACAATTTATTATTGCAATTATTTCCTAACCAACTCTTCCAGTGAGTCATCCGTGAAAGAGCGTTCATAAAATCATCAATCTTCACCTTTTGCAAATATTTCTAATTTGATCATCTTGTTCAATTGTTCGAACAATTGCGAATCAAATAAAGTTAAATCTTATTTATTTAATTTATTCACCTTTCACAAATATTTCTAATTTGATCATTTTGTTCAATTGTTCGATCAATTGCTAATCCAATAAAGTATATTTCCAATAAAGTTAATCTAATTTATTTTGCATCTCACCCNGCCTGTTTCCCTCCGCCCTCTCCCTCTCCCTCCCTCTCCTCCTCTCATTCATCATCCACTCCTCCATTCCACTCGGTCGACTCCTCCTCTCCTCCACTCATTCGCCACTCATGGGTCAATGGCAAGTGGTCAGTTGTCGCTACGCTCCGTCGAATCCGAGGTACCGTACTCCTACTCTACCGTAACCTTACAACTTCCATGCAGGATGCTGGCTCGCTCGAGGGCACAACTACCGTATCCACGCTGATCTACCGTACTCCTAAGGTATCGAACAAAACCATCAACTATCGTAACCGTAATCTCTGTTCAGGATGCGCTTCCCGATCGATGTGGCGTGGCCACCGTTCTTGATCTCGTCTACCGTACTCCACGGTAAAGCAAAATGCTGACTGTAACACATTATTTCCGTTCAGGAAGATCTCTCGCCTTCGCCTCGCCATTTGACCGTACTCGAGCTCATCACTACCGTACTCCGAGGTATAGTTTGATGAACAAACTTGCAGATACAGTATCACTGACTGGGTCCTATCACGACACTTTCTTCGTCTACCGAAACCCGTGACGGATGTCTACAGTACTCGACAATCACGCACTTCATAGAATATCGTGTATTGAAGTAGTACCGTACTCACTATGTATCAAATAGGCCGTTCCCTACCGTAATCTACCATCGATTATCGTATCACATCGTCATCTGTTCAATAAATGTCCGGGCCCCAGACCTACCGTAACCCTCCAGGTCAACTGTCGTCGCCTTCCTGTTCATTCAACATAATCAGTGTCACCATATCCTACCATGTCCCACGTTTTCTACCGTATTCCAATCGCATAAGTGTTCATCACATCAACATTCATCACATTCGCTTACCGTAACCAATATACTAGTTTGCCATCGCTTCTCTCATGTTCATACAGTCTTTGCATTACCCGAATAAAGCATTCCCCCCATAGTGTACTGTCAGCTGTCGTTGTGGAGGATGGGTTACTGTAAACTTATCCATTCCGGAAGGGAATACTTTAGATAAACGCAAAAAAAAACGTTTGCTTGCCAGCGTTGTTATATAAGCAACAGTTAATTTAATTGAGTATTGTTGCAGGCCGTGACCATCCACCGTGACCTTGACTACTCGCGGGCGCGACTTCAAAGATGGAAGTGACAGCGGCGAAGGATAAAACGGTACGGAATACAGTGGGAGAAAGGGATCGCATACTCACCATGAACCTCAGTCTCTCACTTGTCAGAATGATGTTGATACGAAAACAAAATTTTGGGCTATTATCGTGACCACTTTTCAATCGGTTTCACGGTTCCCCAATTGTCTTGCTATAACACGAGAAAAAGATATTTACACGAGATATTTACGAAAATTAAATTTCCGAAAACATGGTTTGTGAATAATAACTGCAAAGTACAAATTATTACTCGCTTTCCAGCAAATTCTTCGGCTTCGTCGGCAAAGATGACGGTTCAAGGATGACGTCGCGGCATACAACGATGACAACCCCGCTGGAATGCGTAGGCACTATGGGACACGGACGGTTGAGGCATTTTAACATAATGACCTGGTAATATCTACTAACAGCGGACCTTACCAATCGGACCCACCTATCGTTGTCTTACGACGACGACGAGGAAACACATCTACCTATGTATATTTTAAGCCCCTTGATGGGCTGCAATTTATTTTTAAACTTAATTTTGAAAATATCAATATTACTCTCGACATAAATAGACTTTGTTGAAAATAATAGCAAAAACATATTTTTAAAAATTGCAATATGATGAACAAAATTAGCTAAAGTTGATGGCGTCGAAAGGAAGATGATATCCAAAGAAATATTCATAAATATACTACATTAAATTCTAAATGAAATATTTCGATATAAAATTAAACACATGGACGATGGACGAAGCTTCGGAGGCGGCGTAGTCGGATCTTCTTGTTTGCATGAACGGCTCACGTAGATATCGGCGGCTTGCTATCCCGCTTTAGGTTTCTCAGACTTGACTATCCGGACATGTAAGGATCCGTATAACAATGGCGGCTTGCTATCCCGCTATAGGATAATCAGACTTTACTATCCGGACATGTAAGGATCCGTA
>LS488644.1:170704-191184 GCA_900490705.1 Pristionchus arcanus | reverse complement strand
GTCAAGTGGTAGTGGTGTACTGTAGGATACGGTAGGATACGTTAGGCTACGTAGTCAAGTGGTAGTGGTGTACTGTAGGATACGGTAGGCTACGTAGTCAAATATTGACATCGGATGTACTTTAGCATGCACTGCGGTATGATTCCAGGGTCTAGCATGACCTCAAGCTCATGTTCACATAAAGCCTCCGGCTCCGACATGCCTCGAAACCGCCTCCACCGACCTCATCAGCTCCGTTGTTTGCTTCATATCGAGTTTCTTGTGCGTTTAATCGGAGAATGGATGGATGTTCTGCAATTCTATTGTATTCAAGAGTTGAGCAGAATGGAATGGTTTCCATTGAAACCTACAGTAACTTCCAAATCCTGTTCGTACCGAGTTATGCGGTATAACTTATACCTCCTCTGCTCGTCTCGACCACTTCGTACCGCTGCGCGTGCCACGAATGAAAGAAAAACGAGAAACGAATCATCGCTCCACATTTTCATATCAATCGAGACAGTGTAATTGAATCACAATTGGATTAGCCCGCCCGTTGACTCTCTCAATAGAATTACCTCTCCGCCACTCCATTACAATATTTGTTACAATCGCACAACGAGCTTGATTTCAACTTGCAGTATGTCTGTAGAAGAATAATGGGATCTTCGTTTGGAGTGAGCGAGTATGATCAATCGAGAGACTTCGGATTGAATTCAACTGGAGGAAACGAGTTGAAGGGACAGATAATGATTCGGTAATGGACAGGAAACAAGTGTTTTAAACTATTTTTGCTGCAGAATTTTTATCAACAACTGCACAATGTTTTACAAGTGAATATTCATGTATTTACCTCTATCGGACTATCGAAGGAGTTCTGACAATGGAATGAGTGATACTTTCAAAGGAAATGCGCCTACCGTAATTCATAATTGAGCGAGAAAGCAAAGATAAAATGGAGATACTACGGTGACTATTCGACAGGTCGGAATGTCTCGTCCTACTGAGAGGGTACCGTAAACAATGAAAATGTGATACGAAGTGGTTTGGCGAGCAATTCTACGAGTAATTGATTATTGAGGGCGATAGGAGATTCTAATAGTTCGATTGAGTGGGAAATCAGGGATCATATGTAGATCAATCACTCAGGTCATGCGGCAATACTTGAGGGAGCGACGACCATCCAGTCGAGTGGTAGCGCACACTCGCACACGTCTAAACAAGTAGATATTTCAAGCAATCGTAGCGAAATGAGGAGGAAGATAAAATATTGATAACATTGATATTCATTTTATGCACTATCACAACGGTTTCATGTTGATATCATTATGCAATCATTATGAATTAATCAATCAATGGCGAACTGGCTAACCTTTGCCCAACGAGCGTGCCATTCTTGAGCAGACCAGCCGCGGCATCCTCCCGAGAGTCAAACTCGACGAGGAACTCTCCCGTTGCGAACCTCTGCCCATCGATTCCTCGCTGAAGAAAGGCATTGGCAACTAATGCGAATGCAATTAATGGCAACAAGATGCGAAATAGAGGACCAACCGAACACTCGACCAACTGAATCGGATGGAAGAACGCTCGAAGGTCTTCAGTGGACGAGTTCGGGCGCAGATAGAAAACACGGAGAATGAGCGGATCGGGGCGACCGTAGCGAGCCCATCTCCACTCACGGCGAGAGACGCCTGAATTGTTTTTCTGCTCATGTTCATTTGCTACTCGCGATGGATATTGCGGTGATGCCGTATCACAATGAATGAAGGAGCTAACTAACGCATGCGACCGTTGCCCTGTCTGACAGCGCCACCAGCCATCCGTCCTGCTCCAGCACCTACATTCACACCACCACTGCAATGATATTATTATCGATTATTGATAAAAAAAATGCCCCGATCAAGCGAAAGATCAAAGACCAATCGCACATGAAGCACTCATTTTGATTTGGGAAAACTGATCTATAGTCCGCTAACGATTAGAGATCAAAGATCAATCTCTTGTTTTTCATCTTATGACTGCCCTGATCTGTCGAGGAGCAGAGATCAAAGATCAAAAACAACTAATGCTTCCGCCTGGGTCGTCATGCATCATAGTTCAAATATCAATCACTCATTGTTTCATATTTTTTATGTCTTTGGGTTGCCGAGGAAGACGAGTGGAAGTAGTAGTGAAGCACCACGTTTATCGTTGGAATGAACGTACGGGAAATACAGACGACTGGTTACTAGGAAGGGCAAGAATTAGACTGACGAAAATACGTCAACGAAAACTGAGCGCGCTTGACTGAGTATCAGCGCGCCACGCAGGGAAAGTTGCAATAGGCGTTGGGGTTACGGTAGTTGTGCCAGGTCACAATTATGATTTACAAGTATAATTAAATAAGAGGCTTGTACACAGCAATATTGTACTATGCGGTCAATCAGGAATCAAAAATCAATGATCAAAGATCAAAGATCAACTCACGCGGGACGCACTGCTTCTTCCACTTCTCCTTGATCGCCGGGCACGCGCAGGGCATCATCCCCATCACCGATCTCCTCTTCCGCCTCTTCCTCGAGCTCCCCTTCTTCGAGCATCTCCGCATCGTCATCGAGGAGGATGACGTCGTCTGCAATCAATGATCAATGGGAGACAAGGAGGAAGACATCACCACTCGTTCCCCTCTTTCCCACATCTCTTGGTGCAGTGAACAATGCGTCTCTCTTCTTGACCCAGCGTTTTCTCGCTGATTGTGAGTATTCCCTCCCTACCATTTTCATTCCCCACCCCCTCCACATGCGGAGCTGTTGATGCCTGGGCCGAAAGTCGAAGAAGTACACTTCACTGCACGCTATGTACGAGTGAGATGCGAGATAGTGCGTGGGGCACTATGTCGAATGAGAACTATTTCGCAATATGTTCTCTAACATAACAGTTGTCTCTCGGGTCGTAAAGTTCTCATTCGACATAGCGCCGTGCATGGAATTGAAGAGACGCATTGTTCGTTTTCCGTCAGTTCTCCTCACCCACCTCGCTCATCATCTCCATCGATCGCTCCTGCATTCACGTCGTGCACAGCACTGCAATTATCACAATTAGTTCATGCTTTCCTGCTTCAGGATCTTATTGCAGTCCCCGTAGCTTCCTACACTCATTTTCGGACACAGTCACCCGAGGAGCAAAGATCAAAGATCAACTCACTGTCCAGGAGGCGGATTCTCTCCGTCCTCATCCGCTTCGTCTCCCATTCCAACGACTTCGTCATCTTCGATGGCGTTTCCTGCAATCAATAATCATTCAGAGATACGAGGGCGTCGTTGCGCACCCCCTCATTCCTAAAGGGGAAATGCGTTGAACACTAGGGTTAACCATTCGGAAACGGAATTCGGAAATTCCGTAACGTTGATTCAATTATCCTCTCATTCCGGAACGAGAGTCGAACAATGTCAATTCCGTATCGATTCCGTATCGATGCAAATCATTCCCACTCATCGCCGCTCTTTCTCTCGACAATGGAAAAGTGGGATCAATTTGCATCGATACGGAATCGATACGGAATGGCTATTGTGCGAGTCTCATTCCGGAATGAGAGTGAAACTACGTGATTTCCGAGTCAATTCCGTGATTCCGAACGGTCAACCCTATTGAACACGATGCGGTTTGGTGTGAAGTAACGGCTATCAGAATAAATAATCCGTTTCTTCATTTCTCATCTTTTCTCATCGGGCAGAGCCATGACATATCGCTCGGAATGAAGTTATTTTGGATCTATTGCGAAATTTTTTGCCACTGTGTCATTCCTGTGAGCCATCGCTGAGACTCACCATCGGCGTCCACTTCTTGAATCCGTACTCCTTGTGCAGGCGCATGAGGAGCGATGACGACCGCGAGTCGCGCGTCACTGCAGATTCAGAGATCAGAGATCAAAGATCAAACACATCCGTTTGCACATAGTGCACCAGTCCGAGGTCAGAGATCAAAGATCAACTCACATCATCTGGAGTCTTCTCCATTCTGCATCCACAATCATCGCCCAGTCATCCTCGAAACCGTCAGCGAACTTGCTCACGAACTCATAAGTAGTCTCTGATGTGTGGCTCGTCACATACTCCCACTCCCCCTTCCCTATCACTAGACCTCGATATATGGCCACTCATATTTCGAGGTCCACCTAACACTTACTGAAGTGGAAGAGCCGGTACCCGGAGAAAGCACCGATCAGTCTGTATATGACGCCGTTGACGTCTCTCACGTACTTCTTCTTCTTTTCGCCCCATACATTCTGTTCAACTGCCACAATCTGTCTAGACCTGCAAACCATTCAATAGCCTCCTCGCGAAATATGTTAGTCATCTGTCACAATATGTTTCCAGCCTACACTCATTCGGGTTTGATCTTATCAATTGCAGCAGCAATATCAGTAATACCAAATAACAATATTAATAATAATAATAAAATTACCAGATGAATGTTGTGACTAGGTTCTCGGGCTCGTCTTTGGCCGTGGAGCCACCGACAAACACACAACCCTCCTTCACCCTCACCACCCATTTATGCAATGGGGTGGGGGGAGGCATCTGAAAGCAACGAGATAACCACTCCATCCGTTTCTCACTCCCCATCAACTGAAAACTGTCCAACGCAACAAAGATCTCGCATTTTTAAACTTTGTGGATAAAAAAAGTGAGAAAAGTCTAATCAGAAAGGTGGCTATAATTGTACTGATAGAAGGGACCATAGTTTTCATGCTCAATTGCCTGCTAATACTACTGAGAATAACGATTTACAAAGCTAAAAACACCAGAAAAGAAAGGACGAACCAGTAATTAAACGGACGAGCGCGAGGAATGAGGGCGATTGTTATTCTTTCTCCATCATTTCACTCTTCCTTCATTTTACTAAAATTATTGAACAATAATGTTCTGAATATGACGACGATGCTCTCATGTGAATCGAAGAAGTGCATGCTTGAGATCATGGTAAAATTTGAGAATGAGAACATTCCTTCTGCTTACAAATTCTCGCATTTGTAGACAGTTCTCTCTCTCTAGAGCAAAGATTCGAGTATCCAAAATTGACCATTGCAGCGAATAACACTTACGTTTCAGGAAATGAATAAAAAGTCATTACCACGGTTCTATAATTATTACAACTTTTTATGAAAATAACGTAATTTACGAATATTTGTATATTGAAGCTAACTCTCTTCGTCTCTTTACTCGAACAGATTCTCAAGTCATCTTCTCTCTCCATCAAGGATTTCCGGATTCGCATTTGAGCGAATTACTAATATGTTTCAGAGAATGCATGTGGGGTAATCGACGAACAATGCATCGATTTTTTCAATACTTTCGCTATAATGATCAACAATCTACTCTAAAATCATGTTTTATTCACGAGCAACTATTTCATATTGAATCGAACTCTCTTCGTCTCCTTACTCGAGCAGATTCTCTCATTGGCACAGCTCTGTTTCTCTCTCCAACAGGGATTCTCGTATCCACAATCGTCTCCGCGACAGCGATCTGCACCTGCTGTAAGGTACATTGGCACTTATTTACTTTAGTGCCCAAAGATAGAACGCTATTTTCTTCCTCTCTCATTCTAACGCTCGTTGTCTCATTTCTCGCTACAGACGAGTTAGAGCGCGGTGTTTGGGCACTAAAGTAAAGAAGTGCCAACACATTACTAGCGAGCATTACGGTTTCGATAGAGCGAATGAGCCGGCTAACAGAGGTGTTCGCCCTTTCTAACATACTGAGCAATAGTTATCCGTTTTGTGCTTTTCTTGGATATCATGCTGTCGATTTTCACTCACTCACCTCCAGGACACTCCTCCTCGCAGCAGACTGGTTCCTGACAGAGTGGACTGCAGTCGCCACCGTCGAGGAATGGAGGAGTATCGAAGTGAGCTGCTGCCTCGACGTCGAATGGAGGAGGTTCAACGACCACACTGAAATTGTAGACTTTGCTAATCAGGGATGGGTAATTCATCTCTTCGTTTCCCGTGCTCAAGATGTGGGTTGCGAAGACAGGCAATGAAAATGAAGAGAATAATTCTTCATTTTCCAATTTAGAAATGGATAACAATAAAATAATAAACTGCACACCTTCTCGGCATGCAGTACGTTCGGAAGCCGTCCACGACCTCCATGAACGCCTGAATAAAATCAAGTTCGACGCATAAATTTAATTTAAAAAAAAATCACTGCCCTATCATGTTGCTCACTATTTGCAAGTGTGAAATGAAGAGACGATGATCTATTTTTTTCAATACTGTAAACTGACCACCCATGCGCAGCGAAGCACCAGTAGCGAGAGAAGAATGCAGATGATGATGAGAAAGATCTGAAAAGGGAGCAATGAAGAAAGGTACAAGTAGGGCTGCTTCCATAAACTATGTGATTTTTTTACAGTAGTGTATTGACTCTTGTTGGTGTATGATACTCCGGTAAGCCGTGTACGGAGAGATGAAGAGAGATAAATCAACTTTGAACGAACTCTGATTGGCGTAACCAACGGAGTGATTGTGTCCATAACCATGTGGAAGTTCTCATTCAATTGAGTGGGATAACCGGACCAGAGAGTCCTGAAAATGGGGTCTGTTCAACTCGATGAATAATAAATCGCACGTACATGTTCTGCATAATGTCAACGAGCACTTTGTTGGTGGCATTTGATATACTAGCGATTGTTTTGGTTAAATTTCCAACGTTATCCTTGCTGGAATACGATGGCCGTTCGAGCAAAAAGCAAATATCACTTACATTGTTGTTTCGATTTTTCCTATCCCCTCTCCGTTGCCGCTTCCACTATTACCACCAAAAGGACCTCCGCCAAGAGGACTATTAGTTTGACCTAAACAAGTACGAAGGGCAACCACGAAGAGTAGGAGAATTACTCTCATTGCAGGAAATAATTCGAGCAAAGAACAATCGTATTTATATGGGAGAAGCGGATGCGCAATTACCGGAGGTGTACTAGCTTGAACTTTAGACAACACTGGCAGCATTGTGGCCTTTCCACACAGTTCCGCCTTGTCGAGTAGGGCGATACATAGATTATCATAACAAATACACACGAATGTTTAGCATGATTCAACTATGAGTAGATAGCATGTATTGATATCGAATGATTTTGATGAATTAAAACAGGTAATACTATATTCTAATAATGGATTTATACATTTATCTATCATCACTTTTTCCCTATCCATCGCATCATCACTCTTCACAACTCCATATTAGTAAAAAAAATATTATATTGAGCTGATCACATTTTGAAAATATGCAATGGCGAAATTGAGCCAGATTGAACGAAGGAAACTAAATATCAGAAATGCAATGTGTGAAACTCATTTGTACAGAAAATGTTCGACGTCGAAGGAGATACAAATCTACACCACATTATTGTAACGATTATTCAATCAAATTTCACGGTTCGAATTTGCCATCTGGCAGGTCAAATTGCACTATCGGCTTCGTGTCATCATGCAGAGTTGGGAATTTGGTAGCTGCCGGCCGTTTGTGGTCCCGGAACGATCGATATCCACCGTAGCTCTGCTCCGATTCACTCGAGTACTGTAACAACGTATTCTACCGTATGCTACCGTAATCTCCAGCTACCGTACCTGTTGCGTCTCCCCATAATCATCCGTCGATATCTGCTTTATCGATTGGGTCGTGCAGGCGCAAACTCCGTTCCGGCCCGGCTTCCCCACAGCCCCTTGCAGTCCGTTCCTTCCGGGATTCCCCGGAGTTCCTAAAAAGTCAGTTGTCGATAGGCTGAGATTACGGTAGTCACCGTGACGACCGCACGCGCCCTCGGGTCCTTTGTGGCCGTTCATGCCGCGTCGACCGGGCCGACCCGGCTTGCCCGGCACACCGGGAGGGCCCGGCTGTCCCGGTGGTCCCTCCGACCCGGTGACCTCGATCTCAATCACTCTGCCTGGATCTGCCGGTCCGGGTGGGCCGGGAGGTCCGGTTGGGCCTCTGAGAAAGCAATCGATATTTGGATGCTTCAGTATCCTACCGTGGTCCGTAGCTGCCCGGTGGCCCCGGTGGTCCCTTCACAGTGATCACGTTGGCGTATCCCGGTGCGCCTTTGGGTCCTGAGTGGAACTTATGAATCGATAGTCAATAGCTACCGTATACCTGGCGGTCCGGGCGGTCCTGGCACGATCTGACACGGCGGACAGGAGGGTACAGTAGTCTGCTGCGTCGGGTAGAACAGTGGCGGCGTGGGTGGTCTTGCGGATGAGGGATAAGACGTGCCAGACTGACCGGGTTGCCCCGGCTGCCCCTGCGCCCCGGGAGGTCCAGTGGTATAGGAGCAACCTTGATTTAATCTATATTGCATCATCCCTAGACAATCACTCACAAAGCTCGGCTACTGCATTCGGCGGTTGAGAGGTGGTGTAGACGGATTGACTAAAATCTGGAAGATAATCAATATTTCAGCTTTTCAATTTGGACCTGGTTGGAACAAACCTGGTTGAAACTGCGTCGATTGTTGCCCTGGGTAGGGATAGGCAATGGATCCGTCAGGCTGAAAGGGATCGATCTACAGTAACCTTACCGTACACCGTCTACCGTACTTCTCAACTACCATATACCTCGTATCCGCTGTTCATCACACCGATCGAGTACGGTAGTCCCTGATTGAGCACCGTGAACTGCTGCTCGGGCGATGTCTGTGATAGTTAATCTTTGATCTCTTATCTCTGACTATTGAAAAAATGATTTTTCGTATTCCAGAAGGTACACTCTACTCATTATATTTACTGCATGGTCTAATTATTGTGGTATTACTGAAACATAACATTTCCACTGATTATTTATATATTTTTCGGATTTGAAATGCAATCATATATGTTTCAAAATAATTTAAAAGCCGCGCCATCGCTGGCTCTTCGATTTTTCTATTCTATTCTGGTGTTGAAATATAAATAATAAATAATTTAACCTCTGAACCCCTTGTGAGATATAGTTCTCCCTGTAAACTGTCCAATCCATACTTCGGTAGATCAACGACAAAATGAACCCTCACTAACGTTGGTGGCAAGAATGATCTTTGATCTTTGTCCTAGCTTACCTGTAAACTATCCCCTCCCTTCAAATTCAAGCAATTCAGTAGACCAATGATAGATATAAATAACGTACCGTAACAAAATTGACAGCAGGAACGATCTTTTATTTCTATCCTAGCTCACCTGTAAACTGTCCAATCTGACCTCCCTTCCCCTCAATGCACCGGATTGAAGATGACTGATGAGGTCATCGACGTCGATTAATGTGCCACGACGAGAGCGAGAGGAGGAAATCTGAAGGATGGAGTATGGGGGCAAAGATCAAAGATCACTCGTATACTGAAAATCATGCACTTTGTGATCGCATTCTACGCCGAATTTCTACAACATTTCTTCAGCTAGCTCCAGCTTCCCTCCTCTGTACTACGTTTTTTTATTAGTCCGGACATATCGAAATTCCGCGCACTAAAATTGTTTATGTTAGATTTATATGCATCAAATCAATACTTTTCTATGTTTTTCATTGTAGCCGGCTAAAATCAACTGCTAGGAAGTATTAAAACAATTTTGGAGCGAAGAATCTCTATTTGAACGTACTTATAAGCATTTGGTGTGGTCGGGCGCCTTTTCGGTTAGTCGTCAATTTCCCCATACGCGCGTACAATTTATTTGTCAAGTTTTGTGAAAAACGTAGTAATATGGGGAAGATGCCGAATCCGTCACTTCTCACACTTTCTCGCAAGTCAGATCGATGAGAAATTTTAATAATGAAGGGAAGGATTCTTCATCCTGCTAGTCCTCACTCACCATTCTCTCAACCGTATCTCTCATCGTCCTTTTATCATCCTCGTACTCGTGGTGGAAATGATGGTGGAAGAGCACGGAATGAACCTGAGGTTCGGTGATCATCTGGCAATCTGAGAAATGCACCGCGCATCTTATCAGTGCAACAGTGCAATCTTTTTTTCTGAAATCTCGAGGAGTAATATTGAGCAGAGCACGATTGTTCATTTCATGTGCGAGTTTTGAAACATAACACAAACTTACTCTCGCTTCCCTTATGGCAATTAGGTAAGTGCACACTGTAGGCAATTTGCAACGTTCACCCACAACTCACAATGCAATCGTGCACGAGCGGTGCCAGTTCACTCCTCATCCTCATCAATTTATAGATGATTAGGGGAGGACAGGCACAGATCATTACGAGGGAGAGAAGGGAGAAGAGCGAAGCGACGAAGATGGAACGACGAGTCCATCTGAAAGCTGTGGTTATTTCTTGATCCTGGTCTCGTTTTCCCATAATTTAACATTTTTGGCTACTTATACGATAAAATTAGTGCTCTATATTTAATTTTACTCTAGAATGTCCCGGACAAAGATATAATCGCAGCAGGGTCAGTTTGAAGAATCTGTCTCTTCATCTCGTGTGCAACTCTTCTGCTTTATTTGCAGCTGGGAATGTATGGAACGAAGAGATCAAATATTATCACCATTCCTATTGCCCTACTCAAAAGCCGGTATAATATTTTATGCCGTTAAGAAGATAACTTACTTGTTAGAATCTTCATTCAGATATGGATTACTAGCTTGATGCGCGAGTTGATAAACATATTGGGAAATATTTCCACCTGACACAAATCTGAGAACCGAACACCACAATTTCAAGTATGCTTCACATCTAATACATCCAGCGAAACACTTCATACCTTTTAATGATGCTTTGAGAACGTCCTTCTAATGAAATTCGTAAAAAAATTGCCCACCGCAGAATTCCTAGTGCCTTACCGTTACAGTTTTTGCTCATTTTTCACAATTCTCACTGAAATTTTCTTTCGGTACGATGCCGTATCTCGACCTACCTCAACTCCCTCTCCCTCATTTGATCCGCCATCAAGCCCATCGTCTCCAGCCATCGCTGGTACCAATCCTGCTGGGTGGTCCCAGCAGGGGCGCCGCTGATTCCATCGGTACCATTGGGTCGGGGCTGGTTCGGCAGAATCGGAGTCTCTTGGGCCGTAGTTGAATTGGTAGCTTGTGCATCCTGACCTGTTAGAAAACAGCATCACATTATTTCAAAAAATATTAAATTCGATAGTAGGAATGAGCAGCGCAATTGCGCAATCATTGTTTACTGCGCGAAGCTCCGCCCCTTGCTGCAGCTCTCCCGCCTCTCCCTAACCCGTCGCGTCCAGCGCACGCTGCGCCTACAAGAGACCTCATTTCCCGTTTTCTTTGCCGGAGCCCCCGATCGGGAAAGATCCCCGATCGCATGCCGGCGGAGACACGCTCCCATACGAGGAGATGTGTTCCCCGGCTGCAGGTCGGCGGATGAGCACTCCCCCGTGCACGGCGCTCGCTCACAGAGTGCCCCGCCGAGGGGCTGGCGTGCCTCGTGTCCTCCGGATTGTCCCGGGACCGCTGATTCCGTCGGGCCCTACCGCTGATAAGTGGTACCCCCCCACGGGTCAGTGGATACAATTTTTGGAGGTGCGAGGGTCCGGCCCACGCCAGCAAATCACAACGGGAATACTTAGGAGGGTTGTTTCCAATTAATTTTCAGCCAAATTGTACACGCTTCTAGGACATGCTGCTGAGAGAAGACATATCTTCAAGAATCCCTGAAACCAGTGGAGACACTGAACAGTGAAGCAAGTCGACACGGATAACCAATTCGTACCAGCCAAAACCGCCCCCAGAAGCGGAATCTTGTCTCTGACAATGCCGAATACGAGATCCTTGAATGCAGCAGCTGCAGGGAACGAGGGTAATGAAGTGGCCTCAGGAGTACGGTTGGTTCCTTCCTTCGATGCGGTAGGTACCGTATCCTCTTCTTGGATTGGAGAGGGCACTTGGAGCGATCTCTTGGTTCTTGTACGAGATCGAGATGATGAGGCGGGAATGATCTAAAAGTTTTCCCAATTCGAGTGACAAGGTATTGTGCGATATGATGATACCCGAATTTCGGACTTTCCTTGGTAGATGAAACGGCAATATGAGGGATCTGAAGAGTACGAACCTGAACTGTTACTGAACGAAGCGCTTTCCTGCGGGTTTGGGTGGAGACGTGATTTGATTCGGCGTAGTGGGTAGATGCGAGGGCTGGATCCATTACGGAGGGGGTCGAAATAGTTTCTATTTTCTGAGCAGAGCCAGGATGATGTGTTACATTGAGTCGGGAAATGCTGGCGAATGGGGCCTGACCCACTTCGAGTGTGACTAATTACAAGGCACATTCGAAGTAATGAGATGTAGAAATGGGGTGTCATCTGGGTGTAAGATAGTAGCGACACGAATTGGAGAAACCTTTCAACGTTGTTGAATTTAATCATGCAGGAAAAGAAAATACTGTAAGTCAATGGATACTGTAGTGCGATATCGACTGATCCGATATTCACACAAATTGATCTATATAACATATATTTCATATATTAACATTTATTTTTGCACTACAAAACGCATTCATTTGCTAAATTCAATGAAATCTTACAAAAAATATACCGCAATAGTTCATTAGTGAGCATTTTAGAATTTTTCCTGCGTTTAGCGAAGTCCGCTGAAAAATAATTCTTTCGCTTCTTGTTTGCTCATTTTTGTTATTATCTTTTAATTCGTTTATAGCGCGCAATTTAGTTATAATTTTCTTGTAATTAGACCGACAACAAGGTACCACGTTCGTTTAATTGCAAACTATAGGTGTAATCCTTGTCAAACTTTTCGAATAGCCTTCCAAAGTTTGCATTTCATTTTGCTGTCCGTTGTCGCTTCTTTCCTTATTTTTTATTCAAATATTTAGATGATTCGATCATTACCCCTGTCGGGCCTTCTCTCGGGCTCGCTCGGTCCCTCTTCTTCCTCCGTCGCCGCCCTCTCAACGACGCCCGCCCTCCACAAGAACAAGGCTGGAAAGTTCAAGGTGGGCTTGAGTTTCAACCTTTTCATTTGTCTTGAAGCTATGTTGCTTATTCAATTCCAGTCTTCCTTCTTTTCAAAGAAATAAACAATATTCGTCCAAATATTGGGGGAATATTTATATTATTTGACGGCTATGAAAATGCCTGTGAATTGAATCATATAAGGGATTAGTTAATTCCAGACGACAGTGGGCAAGACGCAGCTGCTCACGTACGAAATGGCACAGAAGCCGCACCACATTGGAGTGAGGAAGTCATGGCTCACCTGGCACTCACAGAATCTCGAAGGTTAGTCAATTTAAAAATGAAAGATGACCGAACAAGATAAGAGAATTAGCGAAAAACTTTAACTGCCTACAGAGCATAATATTATTATTTTAAAAAAAAAACTATTTATTACCGTCCTTTTAACTACTAAATGATCATTGCTCACAAGTTATTCGTTTCTGCTGTGAATTAGAGGCGTCTGTAAGCTATTCATAAGTTAACTCTAGTAAGCTTTCCTCAATAAATCCTGTAATCAACAGTTTCAACACTGATGCAACAACATTGCTAAAATATGTGTTCAATATTTCTTCACAGGTTTCCGCCAATCGCAGCCGCTGATGGTGGCGCAGGACGAGATCGTGCGTCGTTTCATCCGCGGATTCTTCCCCCAGAATCTCGTCGTCTCCGGCAATGAGGTACGGTAACGTGCGATACTGTAGGTTGAATACGATGCTCAAAAATGATACGATATCCGGCAGCTGTAACAAAGTGATCGTGGGCATAATAGGATCTGTATGCACCGGAAGAGCTAATAATGATTTTGAATTTACTATTAATCCAGTCATTCTAGGGCAGATCAATGGGGGAGAATTCAGGCTATATTAGTAACTAACTTGAAACCGTGAAGTTAAAAGTTCTAGTGTAGTACATATTATTTTCGGAACGCTTTCGCCACCAAGATCGTGATATTGTAGCTCGATAGGTATAGAAATCGACCTGAAACCAGGAAGTACTATTCCAATATTTCATTCATTCCTTTTCAGCTCGTGCTCAAGCGACGAGGCAACGTACTCTACGTCGCCGGATTCTTGCAAGTGAGTATTATTTTAATTTTTTTTCAATCGCAATATGGCAAGAGCATCGATTGTTGCAATTATGCTCTGATATTGTGCATTTGCTGAAACATGAGCAATTTCTTTGTTTTGTTCAGTCTTATCTGAAAAATGATCATTCAAGTATATGGGTGAATCCAAGTGAATAACTATTTATTCAGTACTCGAACCGACTGGACATTCGTCGCATCTACTGGATGTTCGGATTCGCTGAGGAATTCCTCTCCCAACTACTCAAACAACCCGTGAAGCTCGAATTGGCTTTCGTCGAGAGTGAGAAGGATTGTGCATACAATTTCATTTAAGAGAAGGATGATTAGAAAGGAGAAAGTAGCCAATAGCATGTTGTTTTCGTTGTTTTGATCGTTTCCGCGCCCCGATAAAGTGTTCAAAGTCTCGTCGTACATTTACAGTGTTCTTTGGTCCCTTATATCAAGAACAATGTCAGCTTTATCTATTTATCCTTAGCGTGGAAAAAGATAGGATTTGACACAGTTCGCTGTGAGAATACCATGCGAATTCACTTTCACTAGGTATTGGGTGCTTCCCTTCCCATGGTATTTCACTCCAGCGTATCACGTGAAACACAAAACGACAAAGGATCAGTAATAATAATTTTTATTTTTGTATATGTTTTACTCAGTGTATTTCATCTTAGCGCGATAACGTATTGGAAATTGTGACAATCAAATAATGATAAGTTTTGTAAAGTGAATTCGGCTGAAGGTAGATCAATGGGATGGGGTGTGTAAGGGGAGGTCCTGCCAAGCTAAATGGGGGGTTCGAAGGAAAAGGAAAATGCATAAATTACCTACTCGGAAGGAACACGAAAAGGAAAGAAGCTGTAGTATCAAACTAAAAACAACTGAGGTAAATGAGTGTTGAATCAGATTTGTTGTAAATTAGCACTACGCAGTGGAAAGTAGCAAAATAATAATGAAAAATCGATAGTCTATCACATGTATGCACATACGGTAAGATTGTATCACTATGGGAAGCACCTTTTGACGTAGACGTTGGAACAGGGATACTGTAAGGGGGAGGGGGTATACGGTAATCAATGCGGAGTGAGTATAGGGGGGAGAAGAGATACTATCGAATTCGTTTACTGAGAAGACACTGAGATGGTAAGGGTGAGAGTGGGTGGGCGAGCGAAAGAATCAATCGATAATTCATCAAGCGACCGTGAGCGAGCGAGACTACGGTAGTGAGGGATCAATAGGCGAATCTATTACTGTATACTATGTGTGGGTGGTCTACCGTGTTCAGAGGAGGGCGTTGGAAGGAGCAACAGCATTGGGGTTGAGAATCACACGAGGATATATTGGATAGAGATTTGAGGTGGGTTTAGCATTAAACGGGTTTTGATTGGACGAACAGTAGATATACGGTAGCGAGAGCAAGGCAATACGGTGGAATTGGACGATCGATCGATAATATACAGAAAAGAGGGAGTAGCAGGGCGAGGGGTAGGGAAATGATGGCAGCTGAATGATTTGGAAAGTAATCTCTATCGGGGGTGGGGGAGAAAACCGATTCGTTAATAATATTGGACTGATTAGACTGAGCAAGTGCGATCACATATGATTTGTTTGTTTTGATGAAAGTATTAAAGAGTGTCACTAATAAGCAACTATCACTGTGAGGAGTTAGTACATGCGAATACGAATGCAAGGGGGGTAAGGGTACGGTATCTTCCTAAGTTACGGTATGAGCAAATGCGCTGGGTCGGACTAGATAGAAGGATTATTGACTGATACGAATGGAACTGATATTCGATGATAAGGACAATGCAAAGGAAGAGTGGAATGATGTGAGATGAAAACATACAATATTTAACGAATCGGATTGTAACAGGCATTACAGTATAAATTTGTGAAAATGAGAATGAAAGTAAAATAGGAAATCTAGAAATATGTCTAGCAACCAGGCCGGTGTTATCATACAACTTTTTAGTGAAATTTAGATGGAATCTGAAAAAATCTACTTAGTACAAACGAGGGTACGGAATCCGACACCGGGGTGAAATATGACAAGTTGAGTGGGAAACTGCGGGTTGATGACTGGGAGGCTTCACTGAGATGAGGTGGAGGAAGGCTGACTAAAGGAGTACGGTAGCAGGGACGAGGAAGGGAGTACGGTAGGTCACGGGTATTGATTGTTCCTGTTGAAGGAGGGCGGAACTTGCTGCAGTTGCGGCAGTCGATGGAGAAGAGATGGCACCACCTACAACTGGGACTATTACTTAGCCTGATCGTCTATCAATCGATAAATCGATAAAATTAATCAATATTAACTAGGGGATACTACCATCTCAAATGAAATTTCATCTTGAGCTCACAATGCCTAGAGCAGTCACTAATAAAATCAATACTACCGTAACCCCCATGGACCAACCAATCGATACTACCGTACCATTCGCGTGATGTCGGCAGCCGATTTCGTCAGGGCGTTCGACCGTTCGTCGTCCTCGCCTTCCGAATCTGCAGAGGAGAGGGGTTATTGATTTTTTATATCATTTGTATTTTTATAATTGAAATTCCAACCAATATTAACTCCCCCTTCATTATTCCAATCTTACGCTACTCAAGAAGCACGTTTGCACCTAGTAATTCAACAGTAGGTCACCGGAGTACGCAGAGGGGAGTTACTGATATTTTTGCATCGGACAAAGCGCGAACATTATTTTCATGCACCTAGAAGTTGAACTCTTATCCAACCGAATCTGCAGAGGTTTTTGTAGAAACCCGAAAGAACGAAAATTATCTTTCCCCAGATTATTGCTGTCCTATACACCTGCTGAGACATGTGTTCACCTAGTAATTCAACACTGGGTCTTATGAATCGGCAGAGAGGGAGATATTGATTATTTTTTGCATCGGGGAACGCGAGAACATTATCTTCCCCAGCAGCATTTCAATCTTACGCAACTGATGCAGCACGTATGCACCTACAGGGTGGGCCAAAAGTATTGAGACACTTTTATTCTATTGTAATTCCTCAATGGCTTTCAGCAATGAACTTTGGCTTCTACCAAATATTCTTCAGTATTGAGTGTACATACTTGGAAAAACAGGATTTAATTTGGCCACCTCGTTTTCTGAAACTTAATCAATTTTGAATTTGGAAAAGGCGACATTGCGCCGCTAGTGATCCAAGCATTTCGAAATTATTTTCAGCTCAACCATGAAAGATACATTTGCTTTAAATGTTTGGTTAATAAGCATAAGTACGCTTCTTAAAACGTTATTTGTCAAATCTTTCATAACATCAACCACAATGATAAAATATGAACTTGATGACACAAATGTGCGCACGGTCGTGCAACGATCGCGAAGACATATATTTTGGATTTCACATTTGCCATGGAGCTACTGAGCTATAAGTTTGCAGAGTAACTTGTACATCGAATTAATGATTTTTGATAGCATTTGTAGGAGCATCGGCAATCGTTGAACACAGGTTCTATGATTCAATTTTTTTGTGGAAAAATTCAAGTTGATAACAAATCAAAAAATATTCTGAAGCTGAATTACTATTTATCCCCAAATAAACAGTGCCGTAAAACCTCCATATGGTTAAGCACTTAGAAAAAAATAGTTTGATATGGTATCTAATTTGGTGATTCAAGGACATTCAAAAATCAATGAATGGCATAAGGTGGCGCCGCTGAGTATTTTTAATTGTAAAAATCATTGTGAAGTAGAATGGGGCCTGCGACTTGAATTGATCACGCGAATATTTTCATTAATGTATGCCCATCACTACAAAATTATGAACATAATTTTAGATCGATCCTCGCGGCGTTTAAATTTCCATTAAAAAAATTGAAAAAATGCCTTGATTTTTCACAATCCCACTCAATTCAATCTTTCAAAAATCATAACTTGCGGAGGAACGCTTTTAAATTATGAACAATGTTAGCGTATTTTGAACAATGTTAGCTTCAGTGTCTGAGGAATGTATGATAAAAATTAGGGGAAGATTGGGTCACTTAGAGTGGTTGTAGGCTGAATCGTAAAGTGTCTCAATACTTTTGGCCCACCCTGTAGAAGTCGAGCACTATTTCCATGTGCAGAGCTGATTTATTTACTATTTTTAGACTCGGGAACGTTGGAAATATCAACCTCCTCCGAATTGTTCCTATTTTACGCAACTCATGCAACGCATTTGCACCTAGTAATTCAATACTTGATCTTCCGAATCAATAGAGAATTATTTTTTTGAAACTCAAGAGAGAAGAATTATCTCCCTTGCTACATTTCAGTCTTTCACAATTCATGTAGCGCGAATGCACCTAGAAGTCGAACTCTAAGCCATCCGAGTCTACAGAGTGGGTACAGATTTTTCTACGGAGAAAGAGGAAAATCAATACCTTTCAAAACTCTCATCTTACAAGAACTCCGTGAAATTTATAAATTTTTTTTTCTCCAATTTCGTATTTCCTCACTTCCTTATCCAATTTCCACTCTCGCAACTTCGCTCACCTGAGAACGCTACTCTCTCCGGGCTCCGTTCTTCCCCGGGGAATCCAGGGGGCAGTCCGACCATTCCGGGTGGCAGGACGGGCCTCGGCACCGCGGGCATCACTGGCAGCACTGGCAGCTGCGGCAGCACGGGCTGCGGCAGTCCGAGCTGCTGCTGCAGCAGCTGCGACTGCTGCAGGAGCTGCATCGGCTGCAGCAGTGGCTGCTGCTGCAGCGGAGGCGCAGCGATCACCGACGGCCGGAACAGCGACGGCACCGGCGCGTGGTAGAGCTGCAATGACAGGGGTGAGATGAGTGCTCAAATTTAAAGCATCTTGACTAACGAACACGTGCTCATGCCCTCCTCTAGCAGCCCTTCTGTATCCAGATCGAAATCTCGTTATCGCTCACTTTCAGCCAACCTTATTTTCTTAATTTATATGCTCGGGGCCTTGTCAAAATAACTCTTTATAAATTCAATAAAAAAATATTGATAGAAACTAACCGAGTTCATGACCATCTGTTGCTGCAGCATGTCTTGCTGCAGCTGCTGCAGTTGCTGCATGGTCGGGACTGCTGCAGCAGGAGGGACCATCGGGGGAGGCTGCAGCTGCGAGGGCGCGGGCGTCGGTCGCGGCGGTGCCAGGCTGATCTGTAAGAAGCGAGGACATTTCACCTGTCGGTTCGGTGCTTCGAGGCGATCACTAAAGCAACCTGTGTCCTAGCGGTCAATGTAATATCTGCTATTATTGTTGAATAAACAATTCATTGTAGCCCACAACGTAAAGGCCTTCTGGATAATTAGGCGATACTTTTTTTATTACATTTTTGCTATATCTCTCCGTTTAGATCAACAAAATTTACCAATCTCTTAAAAACCTCGACAACGTGCAGTCACTACCCATTCAATTCTGCGTTTCACCCTATCTACTATACCACCGCTTGCACTACTGGACAATACGGTTCTCTATTCTTGCTCCAAAATATATTTTCGTTTCTAACCCAACATCAAGCCAAAAAAATCAACTCTTATCAATTCCGTCATTCCAATAAATTCCACGTTTCACCCTCACTACTACACCCTCTCTTTCGCTACTCGAAAATTTGATCAACCATTCCTTTCAATAACTTCTATACTCATTCCTAGCCTTCATCTGGCCGACGCTTCAATGCAATTCTGCTCCAATCACCTCTACGTTTCACCCTCACTACTACACCACTCCAGACTCTACTTAGACAATGAATCGATTGTATCAAGTCTCACACCAACCTTGACACTGGGCACGGGTGGAGGGGGCTGGCTGGCGGCTGCAGGCTGCTTGGGTGGTGCTGCAGGTGCTGTAGCCGGCTGCTGCTCGTGATGCCGCGACTCCGACTTGCGGTGCTCCTTGTGCGAGTGCTCCTGCGATCGATTATTGGTATTTCTCAAATTTATACCTACCCACAACTGTAACCCCTTCTATACGATACCGTACTTTTCAAACAGCTTTCTGGATAGCCAACCTCACCCATCACTACCGTGTCTACGTTATTGCTCCACTCCCTCCCCCCACCGTAACCCGCAACCTACCGTAACCATAGGTGCCCGGGACACTCTCCGGGGAGTGCCCATACGTATGGGCACCCCCCTACCCATGTATAGGGATACATGGTCCAAAATGGGTGGGTAGGTCATGGTGGGTCATGATCAAGTACCGTACCCAATCGATCGTACAGTACCCAAAGATACCGTATATGACTACCGTAATGCTCAGCTATCACGAACTGATTTTTTTGTTTTTCACCCACGTATGTCGTGGTCAGATATCGGTCTAGGGTCATGGTGGAACTTGATCCTGAAACTTATCCCAATGTGTTCGACAGTATGCAATTATCGATTTTTGGCTACCGTAACCCTACCGTACCTCGGTTCGGCGGGTCAACTATTTTAGCCTTTGGTCAAACTTTTGCAAAGTGTCTAGAATCGATCGGAAAATTTTTCTACCGTAATCTACAGTATGCTACCGTATCCCTG
>LS488644.1:139838-168405 GCA_900490705.1 Pristionchus arcanus | reverse complement strand
GCAAAAGTTTGACCAAAGGCTAAAATAGTTGACCCGCCGAACCGAGGTACGGTAGGGTTACGGTAGCCAAAAATCGATAATTGCATACTGTCGAACACATTGGGATAAGTTTCAGGATCAAGTTCCACCATGACCCTAGACCGATATCTGACCACGACATACGTGGGTGAAAAACAAAAAAATCAGTTCGTGATAGCTGAGCATTACGGTAGTCATATACGGTATCTTTGGGTACTGTACGATCGATTGGGTACGGTACTTGATCATGACCCACCATGACCTACCCACCCATTTTGGACCATGTATCCCTATACATGGGTAGGGGGGTGCCCATACGTATGGGCACTCCCCGGACACTCTCCGTGGGCATCTATGACCGTAACCTTCTTCACTCCCACCCCAACCCTCCTACCATACCTTTCGCTTATGATGATGATGATGGTGCTTTTCCCTGTCCTTCTCCTTGTGATGGCCGTTCTCCCTCCGCTTCTCCTCCTTCTCCCTCTTCCGCTCTTCCTTCGCCGGGGAGGGCGCGATCGTGGGTGGACCTCCTCCCGTCGAGGGTGGTCCTCCCAGCTTGATCTTCAGCTTCAGGCCGGAGGAGGGCGGGGCGGGCGAGGGCTGCTGCAGCGGCTGCACCGGAGTGGTCGGAGGGGCAACCGAGAGCAACATCGGAGGGACGGAGGGGGCTGCAAGGTGATATTTATTATTGGTTGAATCAATAGTCAATACAATATCATCGTGGCCCAACTTTTCGCCTCATAAGGAATTCGTGAAACACAAATTGAGTGTTTTTTGTCAAGAGCAATTAAGGATCACTAATAAACTTGACTCCTTAACGCGCATGAAGAAACGATGAAACACACACCTCCCGTTCAATTGAAATTCTAATTTTAAAAAATCCCACAAACCTGCAGCAAGGGGCGCCGTTGGCGGTCGCGGGGTGCTTGCAGGAGCTGCAGCTGGGGTCGCAGCTGCAATATCATATTTATTTTAATTATAAGATATTTTTTCGGCCTCCGAAATTCAACCCATATCATCATCAATCAATTGCCTATCATGCACTGGCGCAGCACAAATCATATAGGTGGCAATATTCTCGTCAATAGTACATCATTTCCTACCAACCGAGCCGGTTAACAGGTCTCTGTACAATTTTGGACACCCTGATAGTAGTAATGGAAATGTTTGCTCAATAATAAACCATTTCAACTAACCGGGATATAACTAACGGGATTTAACTAAGATATTTTTTTGGCCTCTGAAATTCCTTCAAAATCAACTTCAATCCGTATCTATTTCCTATCATGCAACGACGCAGTACAAATCGTCTATGTGTGATAATAGCCAATATTCAACCATGTCGACAAAGCAGAGCTCCCTCTTTTTGGTAATATGAATCACATTGCTCCTCGGGCGTAGATAAATTCTAATTATTACTAACCGGGCGTCGCTCCTCCTCCAAACTTGATCTTCAGCTTGGGAATGACGGGTGTCGTCATCGTCGATGGGGCTGCTGCAGGGGCTGCAGCTGCTACAGGAGGAGGCACGACCACTTCTGCTGCAGCAGCGGCCGCCTGCCGCTCGCGCTCCTTCTTTTCCTGCAAGCAACCAGTCTGAACACTAGCACTTTCTTCGTTTCACGGCCTACTCATAACCCCCAAACTTTTGTTGTCATAATTATTCGCTGGACTCGAGCATCTAACAATTATAAACTCTTTGCTTTCAATAAAGATTCCGTTTCGTGTTCTAAGAACTATAAAATCACCCTCACGCTTTGCGTTTCATCATTATCTCATATCAGTCAACGCTACCGTTTACTAATAGTTGACTAGCAATTTTTTCTAAAAGCAATAATCCTAATTTGATTCCTCACCTTTTTCCTCCTCTTCCTCTCCCTCTCCTCATCCTCATCTTCCTCCGCTCTTCTCTTCTCCTTCTTTCTCTTCTTCTTGCTCTTCTTCTCTCTATTCTCCCTCTCTTCCTCATCCCGCTTCTCGTCCTCCTGAAAATTTTCAGATTTTTCATAATTTTTTTGTTTTAATTAATTTAATTAACTAATATTTGTATATAATTGCTCATAACAAGCAAACATTTTTCATCATTATTCTTCCTCTTTGAGCAATCTATTGAACACAACACGCTTTCGGTTTCATCGATATCTCATAACAGCTAATGTTTCTATTCACCAATATCATTCTTATTTCTAGACCATAAAACTAAGCAAATACGATACTCAAACCACCCACCTTCTTCTCCTCCTCCCTCGGGGGCAGAGGCAGAGGCTTCAACTTGATCTTCAATGGCATAATCACTCTCCTCTGCTCCTCCACTGCCTCCTCCCTCTTCCTTCTCTCCTCCTTCTCCCTCTCCCTCTGTCTTTCCTCCTCCCTTCCCCTCCTCTCCCTCTCCTTCCTCTCCTCTTCCCCTCTCCTTCTCTTCTCAGCCGCTTCTCTCTCCCTCTCTTCCACCTTCTTCCTCCTTTCCTCCTCCTTCTGCCTCTCCTCAGCCATTCGATTCCTCTTCGCCAGCGGCACCGGGATCGCCTCGGGCATATCATGCTTCTGGCCTACCGTACTCCTGGCTACCGTAATCTTGGTCCGGGCGGGACTCGCCAGATCCTGCTTGATTGGCTGGGCCGGCTGCACCTTGCCTGCTGCAGCAGCTGCAGGTCGGGGCGACGCAACGTCCTGCTTGACCACCACCCGCTCGGGTACGGTAGCCGGTCGGTGGCTGCTGTGGTTCGACGATGATACGGTAGCGGTGGGTCGGGGTGGGGGTACGGTAGATCGTCGAGGAGGCTGCGGTAGGTCGTCGGCTGCCTGCCAGCCCATCTCGGGCGACGCTTCGTCCAGATCGTCGTCGTCTTCGGTGCTGTCGTCGGATCGTTTGGGGGCGGGCTGCTTCGAGGGGAAGGTGGAGGGACCGGCTGCAGCTGCTGCACACTCCTTCTCGTCCTCCGTGTCCTCTTCCACCTGAAATGGTCGCGCTTTGACTATTATCATTTTATTCTTATTTTGTTAAGGAAGGCATGACAAATATTGCTATTCCATAACGCAATGAGCACTAGAAGGATTTGTGAAACGCATATGAACCTAGTGTTGTCAATTCGAAAGCCTCTGGAAATGCTCTCTGACCACAAAGTCAGGGATAGCTTGTAAATCGAAGAAAGTGGTTCGTCATCGATATCTTTTTAAAGCAAAGGCCTAGCTACGATTGCTCTCCTAGAACAAATTGGGCACTGGAAGGGTTGGCGAAACATATTAGAACCCGTGTTGAATGTATTTCTCATATCCAAATGCTCTCTGACCAGAGAGACGAGGGCTCATGTAAATTGAAAAATATGGCGTTCCGAATTGCCATCACTTGCTTCAACTATTATCTTATTCTTTGAACGCCAAAACCAGCAATTATCGCAGTTATAGAACCTACTGGATACTTGAATGGTAGGCGAAACGCATCTAAACCGGCTATTTTCACATTTTCGCAATATCACCAACATGCTGGAGAATTCGTATTTCACCGAGGACTCTTTTTCTCCGGAACAGGAATAAATCGAATAAATCGAATACAGTAACCCTCTACCGTACCTCAGACTCTTCCAATCCGTGGAGGGGCCCGGGCGGGGGCGGAGTCGGGATGCGACGTCGCTCCACGAAGGGATGATACTCGTAGAGGGAAGAGGACAGCGGGAGAGCGCCTGAAGGAGGAAATAAATAAATGATTTTTATCAAATCAGCGAAGGGTATGGTTAGATTGATTTGAATGTTGGTGAGAAGAATTATTATTTTTATGCCAGCTATATTCTACGTATCAAGGTTTTGGGGATCTCACATTAGCTATGAACAACGTGAAACGTTAAAATTCCTAGCAAAACCTATCTTTTCTATTGAGTTCTGCGTTTCAGCGAGTCTATACCTGGACTGGAACACTTGTTGATTCGATTGTACGGATAATTGACTGTCTAAGAAAAATAATAATGACAAAAACTAAAAATAATTTAAAATTGAGGCAACTCAATAAACTACCCTCTTCACATTTGTTGTCGTATTTATTAAGTCGTAAACCACTCACCCTCCGGTTTCACCAATGCCTTCATCTTCTCCGTGGGCGGCTTCTCCTCCTTGTGGTCCATCAACGACAACGCCGTCGTGCGCACGATCGGACGAAGGGATTCTGAAGGGGGTGGATATTAGAAATTTCATTTTGACATCCGGCAATGGAACTGTAGAATGATCTGGTCTGGTAGGATGGTCTGCAGGAACGGAAAAAAAGTGTTTTTTGAGCTACTAGGCGACGGCAAGATCAGCCCATTCCCACCAGCCCTTGAGCAATCGGTGAAACCGCAGATGTATAGGTGTCAACATTTTGAGCACAGTCAAAACCCACTTCAACTGAGACATTTTCTCAATTGTAAAACAATTCCCGAAGCTGTATTGAACCGAATCCCCCAGATTCGCACATGAACAATCGATGAAATCAAGATTAGATGGGAATATTAATTTCTACGATACCGGTCCGATTCGCACTGTCACGCACGGATGCAAAGCTACTTCTATAAACTGCGTTGCACCAAATCACCACGATCACGATGGCTTCCATAATATCCATCGCATCGGTGAAATGAGGAAGCGCATTTTTCACATAGACTCGCACCATGAGAATGAAATCTAGGAGACAATACTGCCAATGCTTTACACCAAATCACCACGGTATTTACTACTTGTCTTAATACCGACTTGACTCCGACTTGAGCAATAAAATAAGCGATGACCAAATGAGCAAGCGCATTTTTTTACATAGCCTCGTACCATGAAAATAAAATCTAGACATGAATACTAACCAGGATCCTCCGTTGCCATCTTCCTCTCCTCCTCCAATCTCCCTCTCTCCCACTCCGCGTCCAGGAACAGAAGTAGATTCAGCTCCTCGTCTTTTCGCGCCTGGAATTTAATTATTTGAAAAATAATTCAAACCAGCTATTTCTAGGATTCAACGTTTCCTTATACTTGGGCAAGCAAGATTTAACTAATGCGCGATCTGATTGAAGATGTAAAAAAAAAGAGAAAATTCAAATTGACCGGCCCAGTTTTTTCGCGGTTTCAACTTATCCTTATGTTTGGGCAAGCACGTCTACACCAGTAGTCGCGTGCTCGATAACCGAAGAAAATACAAATTGAGCCCATCCAGCATTTCTCAGTTTCATCTCATCCTTATCCCTGGCCAAACAAGCCTTACAACACAGCCTGTTAGTTATTCTTCGCCAGGCAGCCGAGTTATAAACAAATATGACACCAGCATCTTCCCCGTTCCATCGTTATCCTATCCCTAGTTAAATGTAGCAAACACAGTATGTCCCCGAATCGCTAGCCAAAACAAAAATAAAAACAAAAACAAAGGACCCACCATGGCCTCATTGAAGGCAATTCTCCTCATTCGGTCCGTGATCGATCGCTTCTTCTCGTCGGCATCGACCATCGCACGGGCGAATTGCAGGTCGACTGAAATTAGGGAAGGGTAATTAGGATAGGGAGGGGAAATTATAAACAGGAGCTTAAAAAATGCAAGCAAAAAGGACGGATATCAGAAATTGCGAAGAAAAGTAGAAAAGTAGTTTTGTACTATTTCAATTCAACTTAAATTGGCTGTCCTAACCAGGGATCAACTACCTATGTAAAACATTTGTTTATGGCGGGGTACGTTTTTCAGTCCTATGGCGAAAAGACGGGCACGTTTTGATAAAATATCAATTTTTTACCTTTTCCACCCCTATTTTTCCGAGTCGGTCCGCCTACGGCGGGTACGTTTTATGTCCAAAATCAGAAAAGGCGGGTACAGTAAGTTAAAAATAACGTACTAGTTGACCCCTGGTCCTAACAAAAAAATAATTTTGGTTTCAGCAGCAGCGAGATTCGCTTTTCACCACTCTGACATTAGTCGCGAAAATCAATCTATCCATTATGTCGCTACTTCTTTTTATCAAACAATAACAAAAATAGATAAATGAGCAAAACTGACATTCCTCCTCCAGATTCGGGTCCATGTCGTGCTCGTAGAGGAGATGGTACGGCATCAGACGCTTGAAGACGTCATCGACGCCAGCGAAGGGAACCTGCGATGAGCGGAATGCAATCAATATTTAGAATATTCCAGCCATCAGGACAATTCTATGACCAGCAGCTGGACTCGAATGCTACCGCTAAGATTAATTGAATTGACTCTCCGAGCTACAGGGAACCTGGGAACGTGTTTAGCTGCATTCGTTTCTCGATGACTAGTCAGGTAAATTTGAATTTTGACTACGAATAATAAAATAATAAATAAACCACCATACCTCTGTTTCCGGTGTCAGCAGCTGCGCTGACATGATGTCGAACGCATTTTGCAGTCTGCAAATCAAAAATTATTTTTATTTTCAAGAAGATTTCAGAAGACTATCAAACACGCCTATCCTCTCCCATTAAGTACCCTCCGTGAAACTCAAATAGCCCAATTCCTCATTCCTCGATATTTTAGTGAGTTTGAAATACGAAACAATTCAAGATCAATTACTGGCATCCCATTCCATCAAGTAACCCCAATGAAACCCCAAATCACCAAGTTTCTCAACTTCAAATAACAAAAAAATGAAGTCATACCTCCTCTGCCTCTCCAGCCGCTTCTCCTCTATCCGCCGGGCCGTCTGCTGCGGGTTCGGCCGGAATTGACCTGCAGGAAAGGGGTGATTTAGACATTTCGACGAACGCAATGTTTCTATGAGTTTTCAATAGACCACACATTACCCATTGTTTGAATTCTCATCGCGCACATATTCAACAAATATTTACAACCCAAATAATTCAGGTTTCAGTGAGTATTCAATATGTCACACTTACGCATTGTTTCAATTCTTGGTGCGTGCATCAACGAAAGAAACATACAACCCATCTAATTCATGTTTCTCTTCGTTCTCAATAGTGCGCACTTGCGCATAGCTTCAATACTTGGAGCATTTATCATAGAAATACAACCCACGTAATTAATTGTAAGGTTTCTGTCAGTTCTCAATAGAACACACTTACACATTGTTTCAATCAATCTCACTATCCTTTGCTATAAACATTGACTCACTATCATCCATCCTCATCTGCCTCTGCTGCTGCTGCTGCACGGGCAGGGACAGCTGCAGCAGGGGCTGCGGCTGCTGCCCCTGAGGCGCCGTCGACGTTGAGGGCATCGGCGACGACCGGTGCTGTTGCTGCGAAGGGGCGTGGTGCAGCTGCTGCAAATTATATTATTTTATATTACTAAGAAGCTGACTTCTATTGGCTCTTCCGCAATCCCCGCCATCTTGCCCTCCCCTCGAAACCGCCTTTCACCAACCACCAATCTCGCACTTTCACTTGCTCGCTATCGTAAGCCATTCTCTGAAGCTTCTGGGGGTTCACGACATCACCTACCCCTTGCTGCGGCTGCTGCTGCAGTTGCTGCATGTGATGGTTGTTCTGCTGCAGCTGCTGTTGCTGCTGGTGTTGCTGCTGCAGCAAGTGTAGATTGCCCTGCTTGAGGGCTGCTCTGACGGTCGTGCCGGGCGGATGCTGCTGCTGCAGCCCCGGGTGCTGCAGCTGCTGCTGCACCGGCACCGACTGCTGCTGCTGCTTGACCATCTGCAACGCCACAACGATCAGAACTCAGCAAAGAGAAAAGCCAGTTGTCGATTGCCGGTGCGCTACCGTACTACATGCACACCATGCACGCCGTGCACCGCCATGCTCACCATCGTTCGTCCGGCTCCGCCGCCTTTTCCCCGGCCCGGCACGACGAGGGGCGTCGTTGTGAGGGGCATCGACGACAGCGACACGGGCGTCGATGACGTCATCATCATCTGAGGCGGCGGTTGACCGTGTAGCGGCTGCAGTTGCTGCATCGGCTGTTGCTGCACGTAGATGGCCTGAGGAGGCGGGCCACCTGCCGACCCAGGCCCGCCAGGTCCCAGTCGGAGCGGCCCACCATGCTGCTGCTGCAGCTGCTGCGGCCCGGGCGCGGAGTTCACCTGAGCGTGTGTGTGGTGTGGTGCTGGGTGCGTCGAGTGCGCGCGGGTCCGTCGACGATTCGAGTAGTGATACTACACAATCACCAACACCACAAGGAGTGATCGATATTTGCACAACATGGGCAACTACATGCGACTAGTGAACTAAGATAACACGAGCTAATCGATACATACCGTAATCTGGATAAGTCAACCGATATTCTATCGTACCTTGTAAACGTTCCCTCGTTGCTGCATCGGCTGCGATGTTGAGGGAGTTACCGTGTATCTGAAGAGGGATTGGATGATCTGAGTTCCATTTGAACATCAGAAAAACAGTCATTACCCACCCGCATTAATACAGTTTCACGTTCACTACTAGATTAATGAAATTTGAGAACACCAATCGTCCAGTGTCTACTTCCTCAGAAAATAATTATCACGCAAAGCTAGACTCTGGATGGGTAAGTCCAGTCATTTGTCGACATTGGTGAGCAGCATACGTGGGCAGGCATCAACCGAAAAAAATTTTGCAGGGTGATGCCCGACTGAAATCGGCCCGATTCGCAGACTGATGCCCAAAAAAAATTGGATCCCAGGATGGAAAAAATTTTTTCGCAGCATGATGCCCCAATTTTTGAAAAAATGCAGGGTGATGCCGGTGGACCGCGCCCACGTATGGTGAGCAGCAATCAGTCTTTCATTGGCTTCTTACAATTAGGCATGTTCCGTACACTGCATGGCTGGGTCCTGTCATTTGTCACCCGCGCTATTCCAGTTCCATGTTCCCTACTAGTGTAATGATATTGGCGAACTAACACTGCCACTCCGTTGCTTATGAAACAAATAATATTCGAATGCTACCCTGCATGACTGGGCCATTTCATTTGTCACCCGCACTATTCTAGTCCTTCGTTTCCTACTTGTGAAAGGAAATTAGGGAGCAGCAATCCGTTCCACACCGTTTCATTCGGAAACAATTGTAAGTTGAACCCGCACTATTACAGTCTCATGTTCACTACTAGTTCTATTGATCTTTGAGAACATCAATCGTCATCCCTTCAATCGTTAAAAATATTCAATATTCAATTGTTACCGTACCCATGGCTGGGTCCTGGCACGGCGGCGTAGCCGTCAGCCGGCGTGTGGACGGTCGCATACTGCGGCGTGTACGTGGGCGACGTAGCTACGACCACGGGCGGACTGAAAAATTATTATCATCATCATCGTCATAATTTATCCAGGTCAAACGTCGTTACAGGGTGTCTAAAAAGTACGGTGACAAAAAGTATTCGAACGCTGCTTTTTATTTAGAGAACTTCTAAGACTCCGATCACTGTCACATGTAGCCAGGGCACGGAGCAGTCGAGTGAATAAAAATTGGAGGTCTTGCCCTAACAACTCGGAAGTTATAATTATTCTAACATTTTCCTCCGTCGCGCACCCCCATAATGAGCCTCAAAAAGGGATATTTTATTTTTATCCCCATTAAATACATTAACGAAATTAAAGGTCATTCCTATTTTTATTTAAAACGCGGTCTGCGTAACAGCGGGGGAGGGGGTGGCACAGTAGCTAAAAATGGTCTCTGGGGGTTCATACTTGGTGGTTAGACTCCCTAGGGGTGGGATACACTTCAGCCAAAAATTTGACCCCAAAAGTTGATCTTTGATCTTTGATCTCGGAAAAATTCATCTTCATTTTACCCCCTCATGTTATATACCATTTGATAGAGCATCAAAAGTTATGTCAGAATCTTAGTTTTCGTTATCCTAACTTTTTCCGTTTTCGAAAAAATCGATAAAATGTCGCTTTTTAGGGTTTTTATTTTTTTCAAAAATTTTTTAATCGATGTTCCAATGGTTTGCGGGACCTGAAAAGTTGGCATTATATGTGACAATATACAAGGAATCCAATAAAAATTATGCCGGCTCGATACGACGTACCAGGACATGACTTTTTCTCGAAAAACCTAGCACACAATCGTCGACGCAGGTTCGAATCCCGCCGACGGCTAATCTTTTGCCGGATTTTATTTTGACCCAAACTGATATTTTTTCGACATGAAATCACTTTTGATATGTTTGTAGGTCATATTAACGATGTTTTGCCGCGTTACAAGGAAAATCTTGATCATTCATCTCGATGACTTTTTTCACATAAGGGTCCCCCCTTATGTGAAAAAAAACAGGGTGAGGGTCATGTCGAAATCGAAAATCCGAATCGAGATTCTATAGATTAGATTGTCTGAAAATAAGTTTTATAGTATTAGAATTGCCATAAAACATGAAATTTTGGTCAATTTCAACATGACCCTCAACCTGTTTTTTCACATAAGGGGGGACCCTTATGTGAAAAAAGTCATCGAGATGAATGATCAAGATTTTCCTTGTAACGCGGCAAAACATCGTTGATATAACCTCCAAACATATCAAAAGTGGTTTCATGTCGAAAAAACATGATTTTGAGTCGAAATAAAATCCGGCAAAAGATTAGCCGTCGGCGGGATTCGAACCTGCGTCGACGATTGCGTGCTAGGTATTTCGAGAAAAAGTCATGTCCTGGTACGTCGTATCGAGCCGGCATAATTTTTATTGGATTCCTTGTATATTGTTACATATAATGCCAACTTTTCAGTTCCCGCAAACCATTGGAACATCGATTAAAAAATTTTTGAAAAAAATAAAAACCCTAAAAAGCGACATTTTATCGATTTTTTCGAAAACGGAAAAAGTTAGGATAACGAAAACTAAGATTCTGACATAACTTTTGATGCTCTATCAAATGGTATATAACATGAGGGGGTAAAATGAAGATGAATTTTTCCGAGATCAAAGATCAAAGATCAACTTTTGGGGTCAAATTTTTGGCTGAAGTGTATCCCACCCCTAGGGAGTCTAACCACCAAGTATGAACCCCCAGAGACCATTTTTAGCTACTGTGCCACTTCCCCTCCGGATCCCGACGATCTTACACGGACCGCGTTTTAAACACTAAAGTATCATACTGTTTATTTCTGCGAGTGATGGAATTTGGAAACTCGTATAGACTTCAAAATATTTTTTGAAAGTCAATGTGGCGGCCCTCTGAACTCCCACTCTGAAATAATTTAGTCCCTTTACTCTAAATGAAGACCTAAATTTTTTTTATATTTTTATTTGAAAGTACTAACATATAGGTATAACATAGTGTATTTGGTTTCCTTCCGAAAACAGTTATTCCTTACGAAAACAGTTTCAGCACATTATATTTTCAGTCAGATTTCGGGAAAAATAAGCAAATGACCGAGTTCCTAGAACGAGTAGTTAATCAATAGCTACAACCAAACCAAAGTCACCAAAGTACGTTGTTTGATGATATATTCTGCTATGCCAATTTAGAGGATCGTAGCATCATGTTGCATACGGTTTTGAGATTCTCACATATCCAAGGGTTTCACTACTTGTTTTGACAATGCACAGATAAAATTTATTTTCTGCTTTATATGAATGCATATGCTAAAATGTTATTTTTTCTAGGTTTGTCAATACTTGTGCTTCACAACCCCCATTGAATCAATTTAATGTGCCGTCTAGATTTTTTTATAAATAATTCTAAACACCGTGAAGTGCGCGGCCCATGAGAATAAAATTCAATTCAGATAATCAAGCCTCACAAACATTCACAACTATTTTATGTTGACCCAATTCTAATAGTATGATGAGGTAATACCCAGGTATACATGGGCACAAGTTAGGATAATTTCTCTCTCCTATTCGTGAGAAATTGCAAAGAACATTTGTCACCGTACTTTTTAGACACCCTGTAGAGTGGGGGCCAATTCTAATAACAAAACAAATGATCTAAATACTTAATTTGAGACTATATCAGTGCGCGCTTTCATATTTCAAATCTAGGCGTGAAGTTCAATAGCCACGAATCATCTAAGTATCCACTTTCCTTTCATAACAACAATGTCGATTTTTAAATACTCAATAAATCAATAAATGGCTCACGGTGGCTGCTGTGGTTGCTGCTTCTTGTGGCTGACCCTCGGCCGGGTGGGCGGAGCGGCAGGCTGCGAGGGAACTGTGGACACACTGCAAATGGTAGGAATGAATTGGATTAGTTTAAAAAACAATCTTGAAAGTATCACTCCAGAGCGAAGAAAAATCCATTCAATTGCTGGGTAGTTTTAGATTTCAATGCTTCCCCAAATTTAGATGATTCCAGGTATGATCAATCAATAGTGATCATACATCAATTGCAATTTAAAAAAAATTACTTTTGGCTGGCGAGGGCATTGAAGAAGATTTGCGCCCGTTCGTCCGACAGGGCCTGCTGTCTCGCCCGTGAGTGGGGCGAGTTCACTTGCTGCAGCTGCTCGATTTCTGCAAATTATTTTATTTTAATTAAATTTAAATGAAGTAAGCGACAGTAAGCGATAAGTATTATCATAAATATAAATAAATAAATATTTTAAAATAATAAAACGAACCCTGCGTGAGGCTCGCGACGCGGTTCGCATCCTCCGGCGTCAGTCGCAGCGAAGCTGAAATAATTAAATTTAATTAAATAATTAATTAATATTTTTTCACCTTCATTGAACTATTGTAATTAGCATGCGCTAGACCACTGAAGGGACTCGCTATTTGATGATAGGGAGAATAAGATGCATGCAAGATCCCAAGAAAGTATTTTAACCCACATTTTGCCGGTTTTGTTTTGGCAGGTTCATGTATTCGACTCTTGAACTCACTGCTGGTCGAAGCGGCCGGAGTGGCTGCAAGCTTGTTCGCCTTTGTCAGCACTGCGCCCACCGTGTTCTGACTCTCTGCAAGGGCCATTCTCAACATTTGAGTTTCACCCGACCCATTCGAGCTACGTGAATTGCACAAATCTTATATTTTCGTTCGCATGTGATTTCACTGTGATATCAAAATACATTCTAATTTGTATTGTAAAATCAGATGCCTAAAGGATATTTTTTAAAAGCTCATATCACTGGCTCCTCAATAAGCATGAATTCGACGAATGACTCACGCGCATTTTTCTTCGATTCATCTCCCACAAAACAAACCTAGCCGACATTTTCAATCAGAGGAAAAGCTAAGAAATAGTGATTCAACACATTCAATCAATACCTAAAATGCTTCCTAACTTTAGGGCTGCTCGGCGGAACTATGTTTCATATATAAATGATAACTCACGCGGATGCTTCTTCCTGGATCCATTGGCTGGTCGGGGAGGAGCTTTCTTCGCAGGAGCAGCCTTCACGGGAGGTGGAGGAGGAAGAGTGGGAGTCGGGCTGCAGAAGATAATAGTAAGAGTAACTGAGCGATTAAGAATAGATGATGAAAATATCAAACAAATAGCAGAGAAAGATCCTAAATGTTGCGCGAGCACCCGCATTTCACCGGGTACGATATACAACCCAGAACACCTGATATCTTGTTTTTCGCTCTGCAAGCAATCGCATTGCATAATTTACCGCTTGCTTTTCCGTGCAGCAGCTCAACACTAGAGTTTTTTCGATGATCTTAGCTACGCAACCACGTAACTTGAAAATCTATTGCCAATTGCACACATAAAAATTCTCCCCATAAATCATATTAGCGGAACCATGATTCCCAAAGTTCCCAGGATCCACAAGTTTTCAAACAATATAATAACTCAATACTACCAAGTTGAAGACTTGTCGACACTCTTGGTATTGATTTAATTTTTTCATGAATAAATAAGTAGGGTGTAACTCACGAATTGCTATAGCTGCTCGTGGACGGGGCGTTCAGTTGCTGCACCAGACCGGGTGCCTTCTGAGCGGGTGTCCGGGAGGCGGGGCGGGAGTGCTGTCGAGAGACGGATGGGGACGAATGATGGTCCGCATCCATCGGGGACGGCTGCATGAATTGGATTTCATCATATCGAATATTAATTGAAAAAAAATTACTTTGAAAATTTTTGTGCTTACACAGTGAAAGAACTACTAGCATAACCGAATGCGTATCAAATCCATATATGAATAACCTAGTTGAAAACTACCTGGAATTTGAAAACATACCCCGCTTTCGAGGTTTCCGTTCACAAGGCATGTAACCTACGATTCGCAAACATACCCGGCTTTCATAGAATTAATCTGTTTCCAAGGTCTTTTTCATAAACATACCCGGCTTTCAAAGATTTTTGTCACTTAACTTTTTCATGCATGGTCAAATCTAAGTAAGTGTTGAAGCACAAAAGTTCACACTCGGATTGCGGGATTAATGTGTGCGCAGATGAATAGCATTTTAGTTTTATAGCCTGAATCTCGCAATAATGGAGTTCTGATGTAGTTGATGCAATGTTCAACAGCTAGTGGGACACAACAAAACACCAATTTATTTTAAAAAGGAAGAAATAAAGAAATCAAACCTGATAGCTGCCAAAGCTGGTGCTGGGCATCCCGTAGTGCTCCTCCACACCCACCATCATGTGGTGGTCACCGTTTGTGATCGCCTGGAAAATAAATTATTGCGTTATAAATATTTACAATTTGCATAGATCTCGAAATTGGGATAAATTTATCATACTCCTTAATAAAGGAGAAAGGCCTCCCTGTGCGCGTGTGTATGTTTGTTCACCTAGGCGAGAGCGCCAGAGAAACTCTCTCGGGCATAGACGCAGAGGAAACAAGTGTAAACATGTCAGGCTCTACCCCCCCTCCTTCTCAAATGTGATGACCTATTACCGCAACCCTACAGTGTCCTAACTACAGTATACCTATTGTACCCCTTCTAGGCACGGGCGCCGTAGGCGCGCAGTCCCGGCTGGTTTCATGATATTTCATCAAATACTTTCGAAGATGTTTCTACTTTCAATCTTCAAACGATGCATTTCTATGCAAACACCATAGCACAGCACGTATCCAAAACTTGCTAAGCACATTTCGGGAACTCGCTGAGATGCACCGGCAAGACAATTTTATCAAGAATACTGTCAGCAGTGGTTCCACTTTCGAAGTTAACAACCTTGTTACGCAGCTCTACAGTGAAGTTTCAGCCTTGTTAGACATTTAACGTTCTCGTATTCGTTAAAGTGAGAGCGATAAAACGAACTGAGATTTTAAAAAAATATTTAAATAATCGAACTGACCGTTGTCTGCTCGTAGAGCAGTCCCTCGTTCGTGCCACCATTCGAGTAGCCGCCTATGCCTATCGAGGACTGGGACATGTCCATATCATATGCGGATGATACCTGCTATTATAAAAATATGTGAAAATTCAACTTTAAACTACAGAAATGAGAAGACAAAGTCGGAGAAAAATTCTACAAAAATATGAGAAATACAAATCAGTTTATGATAGATTGGTTTTGTCCTACTGTAATAGAAAATTGTCAAACTGTTTTTCCATAACTAATATCGATTTAATCGCGATTTGGATTTGATTTCGTTTCCTTTAAAAGGCCGTTTGCTCATAAATTTAATGTAAATTGTCGCGCAGCCTATCTTTAATTTTTCTCCACTCTGTGACATTTGCGCACATGGTCCTTCTTGATAAGCGCTAAACAATGAATCTCGCATTTATTTATTACGACCTACCGCAGTTCGATGCTCATCTCTTTTCCTTTATGTTTTTCAATTCTGATTGCGCCTTGATTGGTTTTTATATCTAGATTATTGCTAACACAGCTCGTGATTTTCGTGCGTGTGTTCGTTGAATTTTTTTCGTCGTGAACTATTTTTGTGGCATTTCCGGCAAATTTAGTGGTTCGCTATTTATTTGTTCTCAACCCCCTGGGCTAGCCCTAGTGTGAATATCTTTACAGTGAAAATATATTTAATTTTTCGTCTGAATTTTTGTCTCGGTTAGGCTGGAGGTGTAATGCGCAACATGACGTTTATATTTTTTTAAAATTAAATAAAACAACAACAATAATAATACAAACAACTCACGGGTGGCTGGAGCGTTTGGAAATCACGAGAATCCCCGCCTTGCATGTCATTGGAAAACTGAAATGCGTGCATCTTAATTAAGAAAAAGAATCCAGAAAACGAACACAATCGACTAAGAATCGAATAACAATCATCACAAATTGTATGATTGTGGGAAGAAATGCACGGGGTGGGGAAACAGTAATTATAGTAAATCGCACCTGATAGTCGTCCATCGGCACAGCGAGCGAATTATCGTATTGCATTCCACCCAAATCCTGGAAAATGTGATAATTGATCGTATCAGTTTGCCTATCTGTTTTCTTCGATCTAGGATTCGGAAAACGACACAGCGAGATGAAAATGCTTCCCGCTTGACAATCAAATAATTATTGAACATTCCAATTTAACCGTAACCACAAATTTCTTTAAAATTCTTCAGATCAAGAATATAATAAGAAACGAATACAAATAATATCAACATACATCGCCGATAGCATCGGCCATATGATCGGGTCGGAAGGGGTCATTGTAGGCGGCATCTCCCATGGGGGAATTGCAGTTGAAGGGATCCAAACCCCCCTCCATACCGAACAGCACCTCATCTTGGCTGAAAGGCTCATCTCTGGAAGAGAATATTTTAAAATAATTATTTTATATATTATATTTACGGTCCTCTTTCCTCGGTGAACACTGCCCTCTGTTTGCCCTACATTCGTATGTTTCGTCAGTGTTCGCAATTTCAAAACCCGGAAGCGCTCGTTGCTTTCGTAAAAAGCATTGCGGTGCGAAGCCAAATGGAGAGAAGTGAGAATCAATCGCATGTGCGCGCGTTACCAGTAAACAAGAGTCACAACAAACGTTGTCTTTAGTGAAGAAGTAGGGGGAATGAATTGGAGCGGGGCAATCGATGAGTAATACCAAGAAGGTGGAGGAAGGGGCGGGGTTAAAACGCTCACTCGAAGTTCATGATGTGCTCTGAGATAAGCGTCGATGGGGGCGGTAGGTCAACGAGACGAGCATGCCGCAGTCACTCGCTTCCCGCGGACAGCGACATTACACGGCTCAATCGATAAAACAGTCAATCTGCAACGAGAGTAATGCGGGTTGCAATCAATGAGCGAACGTGCGAGACGGCGAGGCAGAGAGAAAACGAGCGATACAATCGATAATTAAGGACAAACAGGGTAGCGATAAAAGAGGGGTGAAAAGCAGCTAGTGTCTCGCGACTTCACCCCCCTCTCTTCCCTCTCGCTCGCTCTCCCTCTCGTTCTCTATCTGGCCCAATGCACGCGCGCGCGCGGTTTCCGACGCGTACTCGCGGTCGGAGCCGGGAGCCGGCAAGTGCCAGCCGGCTATGATGTGCAGGCAACTATGGTGCAATTCAAACGCGTTCTCAGTTTTCGATTCGAGGTTCTTATACTTCATGCGACTAGCTTTTCTTCTATTTGAAATTCGATTTCAAATTTCTGGAGGTTTCCGATTTATATAAATTATCCCCTGTGGCTTTGCTCATCCATTTTGTTCGTAGATAGTAATTTCGGGGTAGATTTCCCCCTTGCATAAACCTAGTCATCCCTGCCGCTCTCCTCTTTTGCCACAGAAACCCGCCCTCTCTTCGCTTCTCTGCGCCTCTGCCCACTGAGCGGCGAGCCTTCCTCCGCCTCCTCCACTCACAGTAGTGCGAGTATACGCGGCCGCAGCGCGGCGAGAGGGCATACGTCTCGGAATCAATCTCCCACAGTTCGACGTCAGCGACGAAGAGAATCTCATCGGGCCGCAGCCACAAGTAGGGAAGCTCCTTCCGATCTCGACTCCCTCTAGATCCCCCAGATTAATCCATTCGTCTACCTCAAAGAAGAGTGATGTAGGCCATGATGTCGTACAAACAAGGCATTGTTCGGACAATCGGGGCATCTGGAGCAGACCCCTGACCTGTCATTACGCATGCACTCTAGCAGAATCTCTACCCACACTAACCGAGATAAGATACACGTGAGATACATGTGTCATCCGTCTTCAAATTCTGTTGAGAAAAATGAAGAGAATTAACTCTTCATGTTCCTTAATTCGGGCTTCCTCTTCAGTCGGCTTAGGTCAGAATCCTCTTTCTGCACACTTCTAATTTGTTTGACAACCAATAGATTGGGCTAAAGTTAGATAGATGTCGTAAATCTGTATTCGATCTTCAGCTTCAGGCTAGAAAATGAGAAAATGATGAGAATTCTCTCTGCATTGCTCGTTTTCTCTCACCGCTATGTGAGATCGAACATAATTCGAGCTTCTCGCTCATTGGGCTTAGTTGAGAATCCTCTTTCCGCACACTCTATAATTGGTCTCGCAATCTTCAAGACTGGCCATCTATAGATGGGGCGAAAGTTAGATGCATGATGCCAATTTGTAATTCTTCTTCGTATCTCTCTTTTTCGCACGTGTTTTTCACGCTATCCGGCTAGAGAGCATGCGCAAATTGGAGACAATTTCAGAGGGGCGCCATTTCGTCGTCAGCGTCGTCGAATCCGCAGCAGTCGCAACCGAGGATGCGCGAGTGCCTGAGGTACGGTATTGCGGCCCCCGTCGGATACGGTATCGACTGATAAATATTGATTATAATTTGAATATATTGCGCATGGATGATATATTGATTTTTCATGAGGGTACGGTATTTATGGATGAAATATTGATTATATTCTGAATACGGCATCCTTGAAATATTAATTTTTATCTGACAATGAATACAGAATGTATAGACGGAATATTGATTTTATCATTGCGGTACGGGATGATAGTAAAAGGCAATTACAGCAATGCGCTGGCCGCGTGGAATCAGAAGGACTACGGTACGGCGATTAAGGAGTACCTGAAGAACCTGATCATGGCTACTGAGCAGGAGAGAATGGACAGGTACGGTAGCTCACCATAGATGGAATCGATAAATGAGTTTATCAAAGTCGTCGAAAGAATTGTCAATCAAATAGTCACTGTTCGAAGTTTTTTTTTCACATACGTTTCATATATGGATCATATTACAGTACCTAATCAATAAAATCGCGCAGGTACCAGGAGGAGTTCTGCAGGCTGATCATCGATGCCTCTAGAAACGGCATCATCTTCGAGGACAAGAACTTCAAACTGCAGGTGGGACTCTCCTCGTTTTACATGATTTCTCGTCTGAATTTCTGGCCAAAGAACAGGGACAGATAGAAGAGGGTTTTCCTGGTTCGGGATTCCCGGCTCTTGATAAATTTAGGACTACATTATTTAGTAAGAAGAGCCAGCCAAAAGTAGTATGAAAAGAATGCATAATGAGCTTGTGAAATGATCCCAGAAAGTCTCAAATGTATGGCGAATGAAGGGTCTGAATAGATAATTGCAGAATGACATCTTCCCGAAGAGTCCGCTTGTTCTGTGGACATTCGGCAACATTACGATGGAACGAGGTACGGTAGTATTGATTTGGGGAGTACGGTAGCACTAGTTTTCCCGTGAGGTAGGTCTTCAGTCACGCTCTGGGCAGGTGTTCGAGGCAGCACCTGTGCGACCTACCTGATAGCATACATTTTCATTGCCATCCGGGAACGGAAAATATATGGTGGTCTGACACTAATAGGCAAGGGTTTAGCGGCTTAAAAACCGACTTTATTATGGATATATTGTGGTCTGACGGCAAATTTCATCAAATATATAGTGGTCTGATTACCGGCCCGGTAGATACGAAAATGTATGCCTGATAGTTTTATTTCGGGCGGGATGATTACGGTATCAATTGATTGATAATCGATTTCGCAGATCCGCATCGATCGATGCATCTCTACAAGCAGGCAGCGACGATGTCGGGAGGTCTGGACCTAGTGAATACGATGGGAAGCATCCAATCTTGTGTGAGTCTTTTTCTCTGACCTCACTCGAAATTCGGGAGTTTGCCATAAAAGTAGGGCAAAAACGAATAGACCCTTCATTGTTTCTGACTCTCGATGTCTCGTGCTATGTTTCCTACCATTCCCTGACTGGCAAGGGAAAATTATGGGATGAGATTATCGATCCCCCTCCACCTCGCCTCTCTTCTTCTTTGATTCCCTCGCCTCCATAGAGCATCTATCTCTAACGCAGCCAATTTCCCTCCTCCCTATCCTATCCTCCCATCCTCCTTCCTTTTTGGCGGCTCTTGGAAAGGAGAAGGGGTTGCCATGAAGAGAAAGCCGAAAATGAGCCAATTTGCGTCATGGGGAAAATGAGGGGATAGGGGGGGGGGGGCAGTTTTTGGAGTGGGAAGAGTGAGATTGAAATGGCTGCCTTTTGGCAATAAGATTTGACGTCAGGCAATACGAAATTAGTGAGAATTGTAGCGGAAATGTAAGGGGGACTAGTATGATAATCATAAACAATGTTGGAAAAAGGTCTACAAGAAATGGAGTAAGTGGACTCGTTTCTTCAATATATTACTTGAATACAAATACACGGTTCTTTGAAGCTTTCCGGGGAAAATAGAGGAAGTACACCCGTCACTCCTGCGTTTCGGGGTTTCCTCAACTGCTCTTCTGAATGCACTATCATAATCATCCGAGGAATGTCACATTCAAAAAAAATCAAGATGTCTTATATTATTTTCTTAAATAATTAAAATCTTCATTTTTGCAGCGCACGACAATCGTGAGCACGTGGCACATCTCGATGCTCAACGATCTCACGCGGAACTTCCTCTTCAATAAGGCACTCGAAAAGTACGGTAGGGGTACGGTAGCAGAGGGTGATATTGATTAGCTATGGTTGATTATGCTGCTTTTGGTTGGCACTTTGCCAAAAAAAATCAATAATGCCGATTACGGTAGCGTTCGTTGCAGGATCGTCTCGCTTGATTCGCGAGTAATCGATATCGGCTCGGGCACCGGCCTGCTGTCCATGTATGCTGCCAGGTTAGTGTATTCATGCATTGATTGACAAGTGTCGACCGCTTGGTTTAATTGTAAGGTAGATGTTTCCGCTATGGTTGGGGTTTCACCATGAGTATGAGTTTGTAGGTTGTTGAACAACAATAATACGTGATGCGGAACTTTTGAAATAAAAACTAATGAATGAATGAGGGCGAGTACGTGAAATTCCCTCGTGACGTAAACGTAAAATAGTTTACATCAACTTGAAAACGCATGGGAAAGGTATTCACCGTTTGTGCTTCACAATTTGTATTTGCTTCGAGGATATACCTCAAATTCAATTGATTGAGAATTCATACTTTTAATTGAACATGAATGACAGCAATTTGTATAATAGTGCCTCAACCTGAAATAGAACCTAAAAATAGCGTATCTATAAAATAGTGTATAAATAAGTATAGAGAGCGCATTCACCGTTTGTGTTTCACAATAAATATTTCCTCCTTGGAAGTTCCTCAAATGTAATTGATAGATACTATCTATAAATGTATAATAATTATAAGTGATCGATAGCGATTAGAAAAATCGATACCATAACCGTTCCCTCTTCTCAGATACACTCGTCAGCCGATCGTGGCGATCGAGGGCGAGAAGCCGATGGCACAGCTGGGAGCACAGTGTGTGATTGCCAATGGACTACAGGTAGGTCGAGCACTCTCTTCAGTTGACATGCTCTCTCGTCAGTTAGAGAGAGAGTGGGAGGGATGTAGAGAAGGAAACTGTAGATGCTAGTAGGCCACCGTGTAGTTGAGCATACAGTTTTTTACCTTTTCTTTTTTGTTGGTAAATTGGAGCAATGCAAAATATTGAGGGAAGTATTATGCGAGACATCTGAGACCGCTTCGAAGCACGAGAGGTGCGGGTGGTTGAAGCGATACGTGCGAGCCCTATGTCCCCTGAAGTACTTTCTTTATCTTCCAATCATCCCTCTTGCAGGATCGTGTGCTGATCTACCCCGTGATGTCATCCCAGTTCCTGCCCACGGTTAAGGTGTTGTTTGATACTATTGTTATTATTGTTTATTAGAATATTATTTTGACCTGTGAGGAGCGATGACATTCCCGTTAGCCAGTTGTCATGAGGAAGTAGTGCAGTGGAAGCAAGAAAGCACATTGTACAAATAGGAGCTATTTTTACATTGGAAGAGTGTTTCCCATTGCCGAGAACGACTGATTGTCTTGTAGTAGCAGCTAGAAAACCCAAATCCTCCTTTTTTCTAAACAAAATGTTTGATAGTTGTGATGAATCAACGAGGGTTATCGTTTGCCAGAAATATTTTAGTGGATGTTTTAATTGGTCATCCGCGTAATTGTATTCTATGGAGGTTGCCAAGCATTCGTGATTTTCTAAAACCAGGACCCAGAGTCACATTGATGAAAAGCGTCCGCGTCGTATTGAATAGTTCTTTGAAAACGCGAAAGTGGCTGTTAGTTGTAAAAGAATTTTTCTTTTTTTCCCTGAAACGCGATCACTTGAAGAAGAGATCACTTGAAGAAAGGCTAAATGGTCACATTCGGGCCCAGTTATATATTTTGTTTTAATTAATTTACACAACTGTTTAAGAGACCGGATCTGAGAAAATTTACCTTTTTGGCCATTCTCCGGACATTGCTCCAGGATTTTCGATTCCGACCACCATATCCACAGGACCTGAGGGGGTCTTGACCTTGTTTACAAAAATGATGACGTCACTCCTCGTATTGCGAAATGCGGAGCGCCAGGTGCGGGCATGTGTAAAAGTGATAAAATTCATAATTTCTCAACCGAACAAGATAGATCCAAAATTCCTTTTGTAGTGTATTAGGCATGCCCAAAGTGTACTATAGCACCATTGGGACCGAGTTTAGGTCGACTACTATGCCGACTTTTAGACCCAGATTTTCACTTTTTTGAAGTTATCAGTATTGAATAGTCATTTCCGGACAACTAAACTAGGTATGTGGGTATACCCCATTGCCCCCTCTATCGATCCCACCACTAATGGAAGGAATCGGAAGATCCACTTTTTTGAAAAGGTCATCTGAATGAATTCTGGTCCGTACATGCACCTTTTCTTACTGTGTTTTTCACCTACTCAGCAAGAATTTTTTTCGAGAATTCACTCAAATAGTAATAATACACCATCTTACGAATATTTATCACCATTGGAGTTGAATCCGCGACAGTGACTTTTTTGACCTATGACCCGGGGTTCATGCCTCAAAAGTGATCCACGACCATGAACCCCGGGTCATGGTCCGAAATGGACCGAAAAAGTCATGATAAAGGAACTTCAAGTACTATGCACCAATGTATGCTACAGTAGCGCAGTGTTATATTTTACCCGAAACCACCGTAATACAGGTCTCGAAAACAGGATTTATTCGATATTTTGATTAAAAAGCCATTTCTCGATTCCTCAACTGTCGTTAAACAGTAATTTCGGCTCCAATATATTACTGGGCTACTGTAGCATACATTGGTGCATAGTACTTGAAGTTCCTTTATCATGACTTTTTCGGTCCATTTCGGACCATGACCCGGGGTTCATGGTCGTGGATCACTTTTGAGGCATGAGGTCATGGGTCAAAAAAGTCACTGTAACGGATTCAACTCCAATGGTGATAAATATTCGTAAGATGGTGTATTAATACTATTTGAGTGCATTCTCGAAAAAAATTCTTGCTGAGTAGGTGGAAAACACAGTAAGAAAAGGTGCATGTACTGACCAGAATTCATTCAGATGGCCTTTTCAAAAAAGTGGATCTTCCGATTCCTTCCATTAGTGGTGGGATCGATAGAGGGGGCAATGGGGTATACCCACATACCTAGTTTAGTTGTCCGGAAATGACTCTTCAATACTGATAACTTCAAAAAAGTGAAAATCTGGGTCTAAAAGTCGGCATAGTAGTCGACCTAAACTCGGTCCCAATGGTGCTATAGTACACTTTGGGCATGCCTAATACACTACAAAAGGAATTTTGGATCTATCCACTGATGAGCTAAGTTCCGCTAGTTGTCCGGGGGCTCCGCAATTTCCGAAAAATTTCTGTTAGGGGGCATCGCGAAAACCATTTCGGACAACGAGGGAGCTCCGCATACTTTCGAACATTTCTTCTTGGAGACCCCGCATTCAGAAGATCTAGCGGGGACATAGCCCAGCAGTGGATCTATCTTGTTCGGTTGAGAAATTATGAATTTTCATCACTTTTGCACATGCCCGCACCTGGCGCGCCGCATTTCGCAATACGAGGAGTGAGGTCATCATTTTTGTAAACAAGGTCAAGACCCCCTCAGGTCCTGTGGATATGGTGGTCGGAATCGAAAATCCTGGAGCAATGTCCGGGCGGTGGTCACTTTTCTCAGATCCGCTCTCTTAAATCTTCAGCCGGACGTGATCGTGTCGGAGACGATGGACGCCGGCGGGCTGGGAGAGAAGATTATGCAGGTGATATTTTGTAGCCTGACCCTCCTCGATGTGTGTGCTCGCTCGTCAGAGAAATAGCGCTGTGGAGACAGTGAGAGATTGTCTATTTATTTGCAAAAAAAATATAAGGATCTATTATCCACCTGATACAGTAGGAAATAAGAGTAGAATAAGATGCGCAGAATCGGCAAGTTGAAGACATCACAAGTTTTCTTAATTATTAATTTACGAATTCAGCTTCGATCATCCTTTCACAGTCTCAGTGACTGATGTAGCACTAGTGAAACATGAGTTCGCAGAGGTAAAGATGCCACTCAATTCCACTAAATTAATTGTTTGAGAGTGAGAACGCTTGGAAATCGGAGAGAGCAGGATTGTAATCGTGGTTTGTCACTCATTTTCTCGTGATCTTTCGCATCTCTGACCGATGAGAGACATTTGGAAAATAAGAGAGTCAGAAGATTAATCCCATCCTATTCAGATCTTCCTCGATGCGCACATCCGCTATCGACTGGGCGATCTCACCCATCCCATCACATTCTGCCCATCCAAGGTACGGTAGAGGGGTACGGTATCCTTCAAAATGTGGTAGGGGAGTGTGCTGGGTAAGATGGGAATGACATGGCAACTCTTAAATATTTTGTCAACGTTGTTGTGAACACAAAACCAGGTTTTCCGTGGTTTCATAGTCTCTACAAATTACGCTGCCCAGCGTTGATCTTGATGAGCCTGGGATTGATCAGTAATAATATATAATAAAAAAAAATCAGCATTCGATAACTGCGTAGAGAGAAGTGAGAGAGTGCATGAACTGGAGAGATAACGGGTTGAATTAATCCTCTATCTCAGATCGCAATCCAAGTCATGGTCGCGCAGTCGGACTCCTTCTGGCGCACGAGAATGCACCCGCATCATTGTCCGTGAGTATATAATAATATTATTTATTTAAGTATGCAGGCTTATAATTGTTTTAACTTGCCACTTGTGGTATGCATAGGTTAGTGGTAACCTCAAATAGGCTAGTGAAAATTGCGGACAAAGTGAAAAAAATGAAGCTACACCATCAGTGTTTAATTAGGCTACAGTATGCCTTCCGTAACCCGTCCTTCCCTGATTCAGGTCACTCGGCTGCGCGGACACGTGCTACCTGCGGCAGCACGGTCGCTGTCTCCTCTCCGACCACGATATGATCAGAAGTGAGGTTATGGTAGATGGGTACGGTAATCTGAAATTGTGAAAAGTATGGGTGTAGAGATTACGGTAGAGGGGTACGGTGATCGATCGATAAATGTGGACAGTATTGAGGTGATAGTAGTTATGAACAGTAACGAAGCGAGGAGGGGTTCTGTAGTAGTAGTGAATAGATTACGGAATCCTATTATCGATCTATAAATCAATAACCCCTTATCAGGCATCGAGACGGACTACACGACGATGGACCCGGATGACTACGATGATTTGGTGAGTGAAATGACTCCCTCAAATTCTCCCTCAAATCTCACAATTCATCCAGCATCTCTCGCGCTTCACCTTGCTATGATAATTTTTCGCTTTCAAAAAATAATTGATTAGTTGTCTGACTCTCTCTTTCTCTAATTTGCACATTCTCGCTTATTGTTAGACAGACGAGAGATCGTGTGAATTGAAGAGTGCAAAGATCGAAAATCGTAAAAAAATAGGACAAGTTGATGATGATAACTTGATTCCTCGAAGGAGATAGATTTATTATATGACTTTGTTTGCGAAAGATATCATATCAAGGAGAAGCGCGAGAGGTGCGGGTTGAAATTTAGGAGGTTAAAAAGGAAAAAGGTAATTAGTGAATTAGTGAATTAGAGCCGAATGGAGCTGATGTGTTTGATTTTTTTCGAATTTGAAATCGGACAAAGATTAGATTGATGAGTGAGTCAGACATATCACTGCAAGGAGAAGCGCGAGAAATGCGGGTTGAATATTTGCGAAACTCGCACCGCATTGTTTCGTGTGCCTTGATCAAAGCGATAAATTCGTTTTCTTCCAGCTCTTCCTCACGGATAAAACGGAGATCTTTGACGTGCCACTCGACAACGAGTCCTTCCTCTCGGGGGTTAGTTTTATTTATTTATTAAATTAACGTTTGGTATTTGAAACGTCATGTAGTGAATACTGGTGTTGAACATGGGTTTCACGAGCGAGTGATAATTGGGATGGTTGGAATAGCAGTAATTATTCTTTCTTCTGTTCTCTCAGAAATTAATAATAGCTATTCGAAAAAAAAAGAAAGTTACCCCAAGCTGACTGTAGGTTTCACTGGAATTAGGTAATAGGTGGCTGGGAATTGTCGACAATAATTGATCCTTTGCAATTTTCCTAATGCTGGAACAAGTGACATTTGATTTGTGGTTTTCTCATACCACCATAGTAGGATTGGCAATTTTTGTCCATTCTGTGGTCTGAGAATATCATTGTCCGAGATCGACGTCAGAAAAATGTAGTTTTTTCGACGCAATTTTGTTTCTAATGATGTAACTAGCATATTAACGGGTCTTAAATACTCAGATGATGTAAAGAAATCGATAGAGTTTAAAATTTCAAATACTTTTGACCTTCAAATCATGCGCGCAAAGGTTCGGACCACATTTGGTCTGAAATTCTTTCTCGCCCTTCATTCTCAGACCACAATTATCCCATTTTGGAGAGAGCAATTTTATTTTTCACTCATTCTGTCCGAATGCGCGTGGAGTGGAGCGGTATTCTCAGACACAAATTGCCAACCCTACCCCATAGCTGTGGGGAATTGTTCGAAATCATTGTATACCCTCTTCTCGCTTTAGAATAAAACAAGAAGTTTAGGATTCTATCAGAATCGAAGGGGGAAGAGGCCGTTGAATTGGGGTTATCCGTCGACAACATAGTGACCCCAATGTCTCATTGCAGTTAAAGCATGCGAAAGTGATGGCGAGCAACTTCGCCCTGCCCATCACCCTCGCGGGAAGGGCCGACGCCGTGCTGCTGTGCTGGAGGTGAGACTGCTGTTTTTCAAAGTCGTATTCAATGATATAAATGAAATTGCGACGATCAGTATTATGGCATTAGGAAGGGAGGTGAGAGTGTATTAGTGAGATGGCATTTGCGCCTGCTATACAGACTCTGCTGTGCTTAATGCGAAGATAGGTAGTTTAAAGAATTTGTCTTCACTGCAAAAGAAAGATGAAATCGTACCATTAGGTGATCATCCATTGATAAGTTGTGTCTGAAACACATTTGTGATGGGACTAAAAAAATTGTATTTGTTCGTAATATCCATTGCTGCACGACTTTAAGGGTTTGATTTAATTTAATTATATTGTGCATGGGGCTGTTGGGGTTTATTTAGAGGGTTACCATGATCTATCAATTAGTTTGGTCTACCGTACTCCTTTCCTTACAATTAGCTATCGCAATCCTTATCTTGCAGAGCGACGCTCGCACCGGGCATCGAACTGGATTCGGTGCGCAAGGGAGGATGGGACTACGCTGCGTATCCACTGCAAGCAAGGACCGAGTACAAAGAGGGTACGGTAACTACTGTAGTTCCAGTTACGGTAGCAATTTTGTAAGGCCTCATAAATAATCTAGGCAATAAAGATAGAGAGGCGTAGTGAAACACTGTAGAAGTGAAGGGTACTGTAGGTTACGGTATCTGAATCGATCCATTGCAGACGAGGTCTTCCACGGCGAATTCGTCCTCCACTTCGAGCAGGGCGTCACCATCAACCACATCGTGGATCCGGCTACGGTATGGGCAATTGATTATTGATTTTTTACCGGCTGAAATAGTGGAGTACTGTGGGAATATGGTCAAACGTTGGGGAGATTCACAATGCCGATTGCGGTGACAGCCGTAGGTGATAGGTGCCGACATAGGTGTCCACGCCGCCGGCGAGCCCATGTATCCCTATACATGGTTGCGCAGGTCCCACCAAGCTTGTTGGTCAGGGTCATGGTTTTCGGAAAAAATATTTTGCCAGATCGATAATTGTTACCGTACCCATTGTGACCTACAGTAACCCAACTTACCGTATTTGGCTACCGTACCCCCGAATTATCACGAACTAACTTTTTTTCAAAGTGCACCGAATGTCTTCGATCTTTGTTCGAATGTGTACTACAGTAACCAGCGATGTTACCGTAACCCGAATTACCGTAATCCGGGAATCGCAAACTGACTTTATTTTTAAAAGTGTGTTTAAAAATCGGTTCTTTGGTTATTTATGGGTAACTCCTTGAGTAATTAAAAAAAAAAGATATTTTCAATCAAAAATCATGGCCTAGTGGCTAACGCGATAGGCTGGTAATACGAAGGTTGA
>LS488644.1:109474-139166 GCA_900490705.1 Pristionchus arcanus | reverse complement strand
TCATTTCCCGATACCCAACTGCGATTACCGTAGTCAGGGATACGATAGATTACGGTAGAAAAATTTTCAGATCGATTTGAGACATTTTGGCAAAAGTGTGCCCCAAGGCTAAAATAGTTGACACTCCGAACCGGGGTACGGTAGGATTACGGTAGGGTACAGTGCGGTACCCCAAAGAAAATTTCCTCGATGAACTATACATGTAGGCACAAAGTAAGAATTTTTAGAACGAAAAAACGAAAAAAATCAGTTCACGATGCACAACCGCCATACCGTAGTCAGAGGTACGGTAGGTTACTGTAGATTACGGTAGAATAATTTCCCGAACGATTTCAGCCACTTTGGCAAAAGTGTGCCCCAAGGCTAAAATAGTTGACACACCGAACCGGGTTACGGTAGGGTTACGGTAGCCAAAAATCGATAATGGTATACTGTAGAACACATTGGGATATGTTTCAGAAACAAGTTCCACCATGATCCACCAACTCATTTTGGACCATGACCCCCTATACATGGTTGCGCAGGTCCCACCAACAGGCTTGGCGGGACCTGCTCAATCGCGCATAAAAAAGTCAGTTCGCGATGGTTTGAGGTACGGTAGCCGAATACGGTAATTTGGGTTACTGTAGTTCACGATGGGTATGGTATCAATTATCAATCTGACAAAACTTTTTTTATCGAACCATGACCCCCTATACAAGGTTGCGCAGGTCCCACCAAGGCGCCGCCAGTGCTGGACACCTATGGGTGCCGATGTTCTTGCTGCTGCAGTTTATGTCCCTTTTTCGTTGGTAAATAAACAACAACACCAAAATGCGGTAGGGAAGAGCTTGGATAATGCGAGATACCATGGAGTGAGCACAGGTTGATTTCGGTGGCAGTTATATGAGATAGTAGCCGAGGATGCCGCTCCCCAATATTGCAGCATCTCCTATTATAGACTATTATAGAAAATCAACAATTGTAGTGTGGTTTGGCGATTTTAAAGTTTAGAAAGCACCCACTGTGATTGCCGTTATAGCTGTAGGGTATAGTTGCTGAGGTTGTCACTGCATAAATTAGGGCAAGTAGTAAATTAGGGAAAATTGTTAGTGAGGCTCAATCTTTTCTTACTTTATTGCTTCAATTTATTTCCCTAAAAAAATATCTATTGCTTTCTATTCAGACGCCGGGAGAGACGTTGTCGATGATGGGACCGTACGATTCTTGCCTGCCGAAGACTGATGATGGAGTGGTCGAGTTGGTCAACAATGAGAGTCTCATGAGGTCAGTAAATGTATTTGAATTTCTCCGACGCTTGGCAAACAGTGAGAAAAAAACTGTAAGGACGGGAATAATAATATTCTGGACTAATCGAATGAGATACTCACAATGGTTTGAATTGCTACATGAGACATCGGCGCCACTTGCCTCGTAATTTTTCATGTTCTGAAAATGAGCGAAAATAGCCGAAGTTTGATTCACAATCACATTCGCGTTTCACGTGCAGATTAAGGCGCAATGTGGGCTAAATGGTTAATGACGTTTTATGGTCCTTTCGAAATATTAAAACCTCATACAGCTTACTATCTGCGATATTTTCTAAAAAAAATTTTGATGTATCTTTGTCCAGATTCCTCTCCCCCGTGCCCTCTCGTCATTCCTACTGGCTGAAACACGGGCAGGACGCGTACTTCCCTATTACTTCTGAGGGAGTATTGCAGTACAAGTGATTAATTTAATTAATTAATTAGTTAATTTTAATTGTTAAAATTATGAAATAATGAGCCCTTGTGTCTTAGATTCAACTCAATGTTAAAAAAATAATTTAATTATTTATTTGTGTATTAAATTAATAATTGCAGGTACCTGGAGAGGTGTGCGAGTGGACGCGATGAGGAGAATCAGTGAGTTATTTGGATTGTTTACTGTAGTTTCGAGGTAGAAGTTGTCCATAAGTTGCCAGAGAAAATTCATCAAATTTCACCCTTGCAAGTTCGCGCTTTGCGTGTGGTTAATACTCTTCTGGGTTGCAGAGATTTCAGTGAATACGTCTCTTGTACGCGAAAAAAAAAATATAATAGAAACTATTAATTACTAAATCGAGACTGATCGAGAAAGAGAGCGTGTGGGAAGGAGAGAGTTCAATGACCATTATTCCTATTTCAGTCCGGAATTCGACACGATCTTCAGTGTGCGCGCGTACGGTTGCCTCTTCAAGGCCAATTTCATCGACAACTGCGCCCGGCAGGCGGTGAGTGGTTATTAGATAGCTGGGTAGTGCAAACAATATTCTCAATCTCCCATTTCTGACCAGCAAGTTAGAAATGCTGATAGCTGATTGAAAAAAGTGCTTTTTTTCCTCTGCGAGTTTCCAGGAAACTTGGCGTTGCACACTTGCTATATGCATTGAAGATTATCCACAGTTGCGATAAATGGTCGGCGCACCAACGGTTAGCAATATAAATAAATGGGATGGGAGCACCTGATGCCGCACAAATTAGTGCTTGAGAATTTCGGCCGTTACGCTTCAGCGATATCGGAGCTGCACGCTTACTATAGATGCCGACGACAAGCTTAGGCCGTGATCTTGTCTCTATTGCGGATTTCAAAAATCATGACTTTCTGTTCATCGATTCTCTGTTCTAGTGTTCGTCCAATCGTTTTTTTCACCTACCCGAGACCACGCCCTTTTCTAAACAAAATCCCGGCCTCTGAGCTTTGCCTTATCTCTCGCCAATCAGAGAAGTTCGAGAGTATTTCAAATGAGAGAGTCAGACCATCCATTCCTGCTTCATTTATGCTTCGTTGACCCAAAAGATTTTATTTTTTCAATCGATTCTACGGACCCGTTTTAGGCTGACCCTTTATTTCGTTTTTCATATCTCTGGCCCCCTGAACCCGAATTAGTACAGTGGATCTGGACATAGCCGATTTTTTGCCGAAAACACACTTTGCGTCATAACTCGCTTGAAAGTGATCCAATCGAAAAAATCACTTTAACTAAAAATGTTGCTCTCGCGAAGACAAAAAAGAAAGGTTTAGTGCAAATTTTCGATTGGATCACTTTCAAGCGAGTTATGACGCAAAGTGTGTTTTCGGCAAAAAATCGGCTATGTCCCGATCCACTGTACTAATTCGGGTTCAGGGGGCCAGAGATATGAAAAACGAAATATAGGGTCACCCTAAAACGGGTCCGTAGAATCGATTGCAAAAATAAAATCGATTGTCTTTTCGGCACATTTTCGAGAAAAACATAGTTTTATGGTAAAAAAATCGGTTTTATCGATTTTTAAGGCGGAAGATCAAGTTTTTTCGCATTGTGCGACTTCGACTTTTTTGTAGAGAATTCCAAGTGCAATTCAATGGTATATTTTAGATCGCTGTGCGATAAAAATGAAGCTAGTTATGGCCATTTGAAATTTTGGCGCCAAAAAATCGATAAAATCGATAATTGACCAAACCAAGTAGATGGACCTCCTCCTGACCCCTAAGGGTACCCACCAACCAACTTTCATGGAAATCGGAGACCCAAAGTTTTTTCCTAGTGGATGGCATTGCTACACTTTTACAGGAAACCCGTGATAATAATGTCCTCCCTTACATCCGCGCGCCTTCCTTGTTGCTTGGTCCCTCTGCTAAGCTCCGCCCACTTTAGACCACGCCCTCTTCTTCTTCATAATAAATCCTCAATTCAGCCGCGCGCCCTTCTCGGCGTGGACGTGCGTGCACTGGATGAGTTCTCCCTTCGAGAGTACAGGGAGATACGAGGAGTGAGACAGGGCAGGATTGATACGGTGAGTGGGGAAGGCAAGCGTGATTTCACTCACTATAACGTGATAGGAGGAGGTCTAAGATAACGAATTAAGAGAAATCGATACGGTGAGGGGAATCTCTTGGCCTTATTAAGTCATGGTTAGGGATCATTCGAATCATGGAAATGGACTACCAGAGCAGTAGCACTGAAGTGGGCCTAAGTATTGTGGAATGGAGAAAGAGAACGAGCGAAATATGATTGAGTGAGCACATGATGAACTTGAGTTTCATGAGAACTATACCTGCTTTGGGAAATGGCAAACGCGTTGAGTCCCACGCATTCTATTCATAAAGAATATCCAATACATACTCTCCATAGTTGAAAAGGGAGGAAAGCCAGTGCGATCGGCTCCTTTTTTGGAACGGGCACTTTACTAGAACATATGACGAGAGAGTGCGTGAATCGAGAAGAATCATCCTAATCTTTGATCTTTCTTGCAGCTGTCCACTCCAACTCTACTGCTCGACCTCGATCCGAGAAGGGAGTACGAGCCAATTGTGACGGGACAGCAGTGCGAAGTGGAGGTGAGGATTTGTACTGAGTGCATTGATGTTTCATGGATGCCTCTTAGTGTGAAAATCTTCGACTATTTAATTATTGTAAAGAATCTAATTATAAACAAAACTAACCCTCTATAGTGAATGGGACATCCTAATTTATTTGTGTTTCGCTTCTCCTTCAGAAAAGGTAAAGGTAAAGGCTCCTTTAGAACTCGGGAATTAACCGCGGGCTGATTCTTGAGTCCATGTTTGGCGTAAAACTAAGATTTGTACTAGACGTAAGCAGTGGAGAATTTTGGTGTCGGTTCTGAGCAATCAAGTGCCAGTAATTTTGAAGTTGCACTCGGTGCTCATAGTTTCATTAGTAGATTCTCATTCAATAAGTCCCTGCCTTCCATTCTAGCAAAAATATTTCCAAAAACAAAAAGAAACCACATGTATTCCTAACCATTTCATTCGCGTTCTCTACCATCTTTCATACAGTATTGAGTGCGGTTATTGTCTGGAGCAAGAAGGGAGAATTTCCCTCGTGCTTGCAGGCGACTGCCTCCTCGGTAGCCGACGGCATCGTCTACTTCTGGGTCATCAACGGAGAGTGGAACAATCTGGAGGTCAGTAAGGATGTTTGTCGGGTATTTTTGGGGAAAGAAGGGAAGAAATGGCATCCGAGAAGGCCGTCTTTCTATCAAGATAGTCCCACTCTAAGTGTAAATGATTTGTGTTTCACAGGGTCGACTTATTCGCGAAACCAGTTTTGTCATAATTTGTAGTTGGCTAGTAATCGAAAAACACGAACTTCTCGTTCTAATATCGGGAGTAGAATAATGAAAATGCTATTTCCAGGCGGACCTCCCCCTGGCGGCGTTCCTCTTCGACAAGCGAGAGAGGGTGGAGCAGGGAGCGAAGGTTAGTCGAGGGTTCATTATTCACTATTGGGAGGTTGCTTTCTCTTCCAAGTTTAATAGTGTTTTTGATGCGGGGGAGAATGAGGATGTGAGTTCGTGTTTCATAGTCACGATTTCCTTCTGTTTGCAAGTATTGGGATGCTATGTGTTGTACCATGTATGGAAAAATAATTTATCTAATGTACTGCAGGTTTCTTAGTGTAGATAGGAGAGAACAAGAGGTAAAGACGGTTAGATGAGAGATTGATTTATCAGTGAGACGTTTCTTATCTAACGTCGAGCTAATCTCGCCGAATTCTGTATCCATCAGGAAAAGTGATGGAAAACGAATATCTGTCGACCTGAAAGTTTGTGTTTCACAATCATGATGTAGGTCTGGAAACGTGTGTTAAAATGATTTAAACGACGTGAGTAATGAAAATATTTAATTCAATGTCTTGCAGATGCGCTTCAACGTGTTCCTCAAGGACTCGGAGATGCTGATGTCGTTCGGGCCACGTCGAATCACGGCGTCGCCCGAGGATACGGCCCTTGCAGCACCTGCAGCACCCGCCCCGCCCATGCAGCCCCTTCCCGACCTGCCCATGAGATACCCTGTCCAATCGACGGATGTGTAGGGAAGCACGGTAACCGCCCATCCATCATCTTCCCACTGTGTCCACTCGATACCAATCACCTGATGTGTGGTATTCCCAGTGTGTAATATTGATTCCCCCATTCCTTACCCGTTGATTCGTAGAAGGCCGGGACTTTCTACCCCTCCCCTATCTGTTTCTCTCACAAACCTTCGGTGTACTATCGTTTTCCCTGTGACCATTGTACAGTATTGATCCCTTTCCATTCCATACCCTTGATTCGTAGTCATTCTGTCTGTTTCATATAGTGTTTCCTGTCAATTTCGAATGTTGTAAAGCTAACCAGAGCTTATATTTTTGCTAAGAGTGTTACAGTAGTATGCTTTCGTGTTGTTACAATTCCATTCTTCCTGCGTACTCCGACTATTTTTGTAAAGTAATTCCGAGTTTAGAAACTCCTGACAAGTATCATAGAATACAGTGCTATTCCAGTATTTTAATGGCTATTGTAGTGTTTTCCTATTCGAGTTGTAACGCTATCCCGAGTGTAGAAACTTCTCATCTGGTACAGTACAGTACTATTCATGTTGTAATGCTATCCCGAGTTTAGCAATCCCCCCCCCCCCCCCCCAGAGAGGGGTTGATCCCGATGTGATTGTATATTTTCGCTGAATATTTTCTACTTTCCAAGTTGTCCCAAATATATTTATGCGTCGATCGATGTTAGAACAAACTCTGTGATTGTTCACAGTCCTCAATTCCCGTAGAATCGCCTCACAATTAGACACCTCAGCCTTTTTACCCTTACGATCTCCACAAACTTGTGTGAAGACTACTTGTTAGCACCCCCAAACTGAAACTTGTAATTTCCATGCTGATTGTACCCCGATGTAGTTCCCTGACACTCGTTTATTCTCGTACCAAATATTTGTAACAACACACGATAATAAGGATAATAAAGTACGCTAAATAATGGATACGGACAATGTGTTGATGTTCGTTGTGAGAAAGAGGGTGGGCAGAGGAGGCACTTTGTGATAGCGAGATCGAGGCTGAAAGGGAGGCTTGGGTTTCATCGGTGAGATGTAAGAGGAAAATTTAGACCAATTTAATGAACGGTGCACTTGAACTAAAAAATCCGTACTAACGAATATTTTCGGAAATAAAATGAACTGCCAAACCTGAAAGAACGGCGAGACATCGCACGGCATGCACACTGCCTGGTGCACGCGTATCCGGAACTGTAAATGTTGATCTTTGATCTTTCTTTTTCTGATCTTTGATCTTTGCCACTGACCTCCGGGTCTTCTCCAGCAATCGGCTTTCTGGGGTCGATTTCCTCTAGGGTGTCGTAGATCTGCTCGAGTTGAGAGAGTTGCTGAAGAATTTATCCTTTATTTTTATTTAATCATGATTCATATCGCTCAGGAAGTAAAAAAATCTAGCCATCTTATGAAAAAGAGATGGCGAATATGAAGAGGGAGAAATAAATATAATAATTCTTCATTATAAATAATATATCTCTGACCTGAGTCTGCTCGGCTTTCCATCTGTACACCTTGCACGCGGCCACGAAGAGCAGCATGAGGCCGGTCACGATGAGGATGGGGATAACGGCCGAGGAGAAGTCTACAATAGGAAGGTGTCGCATATTCTCAGACCGTAGAGATACCATACTAAATGAAAGATGTTCCTGCAAAATTCACTCAAGATCTTTTTGTTTGAAGATCGTGCGGAGACCTTCATGTGCTCCTCTTTAAGCTTTAGAATAATCCGATATCTGGTCAAAATTATGAAATTGGAGTACGATGATCCAGGATAATGCATATTTTCGTCCCACTTGTTCATTCACAGGAAATTAAAACAACCAAGAAAAATGAGAAAGGCGTGCGACTTTTCACAAGTAATATTTCAAAAAAAAATACTCATAACCAACGATTATGCGCAACCTGAGAAGACGTGGTCTAAGCACCTGTAAGATGAAAAATCTGGTTCTAAGATGCCAAACCTGGTTTGTGGTAGTGAAAGCGCGTTGGCAGTCGCCACATTCTCTCAGAGTGAAACACTCGCGAAGGGAACTTCCTCTTCCCTTCTCCCCTTCCCCCTTTCCCTCCACTGTTTCAGCGCACTTCGCCCACAATGTGATTAGCGCCCCGGGCAACGTGTCATTTCGAGCTCGAGGGTCTCGTGAATAGTGAAGAATCCGTCTCTTCACTCCCGCACGCTGTGTCATCGGACAGAGAGACACTGTGCCCTGTCCCCTGATCAGAAACCTAACCTAACAGCCAATTAGACAAGGCCAGAACAATAACAAATCAGTGAGTACATTTTTCAGTTGAAATATGGCGAAATGACTGACCGGGCGCATGGGGATGGGTTGGATGGCGCATCTCCACTAACTATCATTCGCCCTTGCACGACGACGACTCGTCTAACTATAGCCATGCTCTCGTCTCTTCCATTTGCCCTGTCTCTCGTCGGTCAGAGAGGGCGAGAGATCGTGGGAAAGTGAGAGATTCAGACCATCCAGCCATCCAAATTAGACGCGCCTGTCACTCAAGAGCTGAGACGGATCCACGCAAAGGAATGGCAGCCGGATAAAATAGGTCCTAAATATTCTAAAAGAGGGGCAAGCCAAATCCGGTGGAATCGAGGCGCACTGGATTTTCTAGGATTCCTCTACTGCAAAATGTTACCGATTTTCAATAAGGCGAACACACAAATGATTCGCACAGTTTTACCTGCGAGAGAGTAGATACGCGGAACGAAATAATTTCAATACGAGAAACCTACTCATTTGGCCTTCAATCCGAGCAGCCAGAGATCCAATCAAATAAAGAATTCCCGAAATGAGCCAAAGAGAGAAGTTACTCACCGAACAGCAGTCCATTCTCGCCCAATCTCGTCTTCGCCGCAAGCTCCGCTGTGGTGAAAGTGAGCATGCCAATACTCCACTTTCCGTCGTCCAGTCTGGTCGCCAGGGAAGACTCCCAGGCGGTGAGAGAGCGTGGGGAGTGGTGGGTAACGGCGCTTCTTCGAGAGTGATCTCGAAGTTGGTGGCTGGTCGGTGGTCGGTGTAGGCGTGTCGACAGTAGATGGATTGGTAGTTCAGAAAATGCAAATTGGATTCTTCCCAGGCCGTATCTGGGAGTGGTGGGTAAAAGAGCTTCCCTTCTTCGAGACCGACCTCGGTTGGTGCTTGGTCAGTGGAAGTACTCGACAGTAGAATTGTTGGTTCTTGCAACAATTGCAATGAGCACCGGGGCGGTGGGAAATGAAGCTTCCCTTCTTCAAAACCGATCGTCGGTGTTACTAGTTGAATGCGATCAATGACCACCAGGCGAGTGAGTCTACTGCAGATTCACGGTTGGTTAACTTGCCGATTCTGAGACTTGGAGGCAGGAAGGAGGCATTCCCAGGTGCGTTAGAGCAGACGAGAGATAAGGGCGAATGGAGAGAGCGCAGAGGGCCAAAGCGAGTCAGAGACACAATTTGTTTTGCGCCTTTACCTGCCGCCTTTTACGACGACTGCTTTCCTCCTGAGTCCCTTTCACATATTCCCAGGCAGTTATTATGAAGGGGAAAAGTGAAAGAAAAGGACTCTAGAAGATTTTGTTCTTTCACTTGTCGAACAGAGCGAGGAAATACCGTGACATGGGATGACAGATTGGAATTTTTTAATTGTCTTGTCATTAATTATTCAAAAATTTAGAAGGGACTCATCGATGGTTTCCAATGAGCAACAAAATGTTTACCATGGATTCCAGCAACAACGTTTGTATCTAACGATTTTTATAGTTCAGAAATGTGTATTCGGACATTGTTTCTGAATCAGCGAAAATATTCTATCACTGACTTCAAATAAAAAGATATCGAAGTGAGAATGCGTTATTCACATCCATGATACAGTCGGCGACACTAGGCTGCCCTGCGCATCCATCTTGCCTATTCTCACAAGGGTTCGCTCGGCCAAATGGGAAGCCACTAGGATGGTTTGGCGTTGTCTATCGATTAGAACATGCCCATCTTCAATTCGATTCGATTTGAATCTCGCATCTCCAATGATCAGGAGGCGAAGCTCGATCATCACTTTCCATCCTTCTGCTTGCACGTTAGGCATGGCGAACGATAGGAACTTGTTGCTGATCGGTGAATCACAGATGGCCTGTATTTAGCGAATGTTAGGATTTATGCAATGTTTCCTAGGGAGTAACGCTGTAAGCATGAAACCTCTTCATTTCGCATCATACTTTCTAGTCTCGTCACTCCCACATGCTAGAAAGTATGAGGAATGAAGATAATTCTATCTTCATGCTGACAGCTCAACTAGGAAGCAAATTCTTTTTTTTCTGATAGGTGTTTGAGGTTGAAATCGAAAGAAATCTGACCTCCAAAAGATTCACAATTCCATTGGCAGTGCAGTTTACGATGCCAAATCCGACGTGATTCGTCATGGAGTGAGAGAAATGGAGGAGCATTTGTTCATCAATTAGATGCATTACATTGTTACGATTATCTTCTTTGAACTGGAAATCGTTAACAATCGATTCAATTGCAAGATATTTCTTTATTATTTTATGGTTGGAATGCGCTCAGGAAACGCATGTAATCCATAATTTCAGATGAAAGTATCTTATTGTATAAATTCAACTAATAATAATTTCATTTTTAAACGAACCGCATGCCAAGATAGATACAACTTGTCCAATCTCGGTAATTGCATCAACTGAGCGCGAATGTTTTCAAACGAGTCACTTTCCGAGGAATAATCACTCATCCATGAAATATATACTTGAGAATTCATCATGTTGGTATTCGTGATGAAGAATTCGATTAAACTAAACAAATCAAATTGATAATCTTTTAGTTCTCAGATTGTCAATGCCTCACTCTTGAGAACATTCCTGGTTTGAATTTACGTGCATACACAATTTCTTGTATGTTACTGATCGAAGACAACGCCAAATTATTTGAAACTGTTCCGTATCGAAATACGATTCATGATACTATAATAAACCCATTATTATCAACAAAAAAAGTGCACTTCCTCACAGTTACACTCATCTTCTCAGTATAAGCATTTCTGAATAATCTCAAATAGCTAATCGAATCTTGAAACGAATTAGGATCTTTCCATTCCAGTATGTATTTCGCTCCCGCTGCTATCCCGATAATTTGAATGTCGACCCTGTTCTGTAATCATTGTGTTCTATATTCGATCTACTGCATTGTCTAACCAACTGAACTGTGATCGAGTCAAATTTCTTTCTGCCCGTTTCGAAATCCAGAGTTCTAAATCGCTTGCAAGCACTTCCAAGCGGTACTCGATCTGCAGTCGACATTTGCTTGAATATCATACGCAACAAATCGTTGGGCAGTTCAGGTATCTGAATGGGAATTTAGTTATTTGTATTGATGAAACAACAAGTATGATATATCTGATTTTGCTCCTCCATGTTGGCTTCACTTGACCCTTCTTGCTTCTCTTGGGAACGCGAAGGGGAATAGGAGAGCATTTTTAAAATATAGTATAAGTAGTCCAATTGTGAGGAACGCCGCCTAGTGAGCAATACAAAATGACTCTTCAAAACGACGCCTAATTTTCCGAACTTTGCGTTCATTGAAGAAAAAAATTCAGGGAACGCTTACCTGACTTTGAGATTCGAAAAAGAAACAATATCCTGTGGTTCTGACGTAGGAATACGCTTCGAGATTGTGCAAGCACAGAAATATCGAATAGAGGCAACAATTCAATTTCACACACGATTTTTTCAATTGAAAATTTTGTAAATGCAAAGAGCCACAAAATAATATTATCTTCGTAAGCTGATTTATTCCATTTCAGGTCCAAGCCACGGACGGTTCAATCATTTCCCCGTGTCGATCCGTCTTTCCCATCTTGACAATGCCTGAGACGAGAGTCTTTATCATCGATCGACGTCCTCGATCGATCCAACTGGGCGCTGGTGCCAGCGTGTGTCGTGAGTACTTTGCTTCAGCCATAGCGAAGATTTCTTGGAAGAGGTCGGTGTTTCGGGGCAGTGTGAAGGTGAGAAATTTACCGTGGACTGAGTGCTGACAGACTATCTGCAAATTGGAAGGACTTGTTGGGCTGTTCCAGCTGTCTCTACGATTCAAAATGTCTGCTAGACAATTCGTTGTGGATAAGTGATGAGACACGACACACGGCATAGGGGATGCAACCTTACGCCACATAATGTATTTTTTTAAAGTATTATCAGTGTACGCTCCATGTAAACCCATACAGAGAAACCTCAATAGAGTGCGCGAGCGAGTATGTGAAATGAAGAGACGGCGACCCGCATTGCGATCGTCAATAGTCTTCAGATATACAAACCTCAAATGCGTCAATGACTGTTTGCGCGGTGCAATTCACCAATCCCAGGTCGGCGTAAATAGTGCAGCGAGCGACATGGAGAAGAATCGGCTCATTGATAAATATTACTCGTTCCACGTAATTGACATGGAGAGAATCAGCGTTTTCTCTCTGAAAAGAATAAGACGTCATCGAAAAAGAGTACCCGAAATGAAGATAATTCGCAAAATGAAACATACTGCCGATCTCGAGATCCATTCAAGTTTGAGTTTGCCCATCTTTGGTAGAGCCGTCAACAGTTTTCTGGTCTTTTCGAATGAGAAACTATACGATGAAAAATCGCTCGTCCAGGCGATATTAATTCGAGAGTTTTCCAGATTATTCCGAGTGAAGAATGGGATAAACCTGAAATATTACTTAGACAATGAGCAGAAAAAAGAAAAAGAAATAATAACGAGCCGATGAATGATTTTTTTTTGAAATACTGAAAGACATTTACTCTTCAGAACAATCAGTAATACAATTGACGTTCATAAATAATTTCTCGAATTTCACCGATCGAAGAATACTTGAAAACATGAGAAAATCGGCTCTTTCGTGTGGGGCTTCAGTGTACTAAAAAAAATTTTAACAATCGATTTCAATATTTACTGTTCATTGGAGCAAAAAAAACGTTCAATACCTCAAACTTCAATCTTTCCGTTTTTGAATTTTTAAACATGAGCAAATTTAAATTTGATTGCTCGATTACTTTGAAGTTCGCTCCTTCAACTTCGTAATTCGTTTCCGGTGCACTTCCAACAATTCGCACAAAATTTGCATTCTAAATTATTTTTATTTTTAATTATTTGTGTGATAAATTTTACTCGCCCACTGAACATTTATAGTGTCGAATTGTTTCTTTCCCACGTCAAAATCGAGAGCTCTGAACCTCTTGCAGGAGCGTCCAAAATGTGAACGTTCTTGTGTAGTTAACTCACTGATTATCATTCTCATCAAGTCATCGGGGAGCTTGGGAACCTGGAAACAATTTTCAAAAAAAATGACATGCTGAACCACATCCTAACCTCACCACTGTCCCGTTCATCGGGACGATTCAGAACCTGAAAATAATTGTTTGAAATCTATAAAATGTTTAAAAAATGAAACTTACTCCAATCTCTTCATTATCATTCTCACTCCCATTCTCAGTTGCAGATTCCTGCTTCTTTAGGCAGGATGGCAAGGATGGAAAGCAGAAGACCATTATGTCATCAGAGAAAAATCGGAAGCAAGGAAAATATTTAATATTTTTACATAAATAACTTGATCAATTTGAAAAGACGCTTGTTTTTCTAATTGTGATTCGTTAAATCTCGATGCCAGTGGGCCCGCAATAAAACATAGAGAAATTTATTAGAGAACAGTTCTTGAGAATGTATCATTCCAATTGAAGAACAATTCTTCATTCAGATTCTTTGATGATCGGATTAACAAGCGATTTTGGAAGACTCTGATCTCTAATTGACCGTTGTGCCTTATCTCTTTCGACCATCAGTAGTGACGTCATAACTTGGGCTGTCAGAATGAATAATCCGTATCTGTAAATTAAGCGGTCAGAATAACGAGATGGACTGAAGAGAATGATTTTTCGTTCTGACAAACTATTCGTAACCTTTCTTGCTCAATACTCTGGTGGAAAAGGCAATGAAAGATCACTGTCTCATTGTCCTTGTCTTCTGTCCTTGCAGGAATCTCTCTAACTGCTCCTTATCACTGATATCATCAGTGCCTTCTCTATTCTCGCCCTCATTAATCGACCATTCCTTCCCTTGAGAAGCGACCACTACTCCCTCTTTAATTTTTTAGTTATGGAAAACTCGCGAAACTACATATCGCATAGCTTGGAACCGCTAATCGTCTTCCCTTTCTCAGCATTGCAATCGTTCTTGAAACACATCCGAACAGGATACAAATCATTCCCCCACTTCCCCTTCCGCTGTCCTTGTTATCATCCACTATCAGCAGAAGCGATCATCTCTTTCCCCTTCCCGATCAATCGATACTCTCTCCGTTCCACACACTCTCTCGCCGGTCAGACAGGGCGAGAGAGCATGTGTAATCGAGAGAGTTCCTCTCTCTGCCTACTGGCTACTTGTGCCGTCTGTGTAAGTGCAATCTCGAATCGAGCAGAGGGAGATAGTGAAGAGAATGAAGAGAGTCCAGACGGGCAGAGAGCGGTCAGTGGGCTAAAGTCTCTCTTAGATAGAGGCGGCTCTAGATTCCATCCGATCTTCCCGCATTGAGCGAGAGGGAGAGGGAGGGGAGGGGCAGGGGGAGAAAGAGAAAGGTATCGCTCGCCCCCTTCCACCCGCTATTATGTATTCAGCGCGCGCCCAACCTTCCAGGACTCTCTTCACCTTCCCTGATCTCTCTTTATGTGTGGCTGAAGAGAGATCAGAGGGAATGAAGAGGGTCAAGAAGGGGAGGGAACCTTCTGTGTCTCCTTGTTCTCTCCCATATTGATTCACGATCCATCTTCTGCCTCAATCTGTCCGGGAATTTGACCCGGAACAAGCTGGTTGTCGGTTTTGAAGAGCGGAATTCTTCAATGAAGAGCGGAATTCTTCATCAGCCCTATTTGTAAACCCCGATCACCCTCAGTTATACAATCGCCCCCCTTACAATCGATTGGTCATCTTTCCTTTCTTGCTCCCGTTTAGGCACCCCTCTCCCCTCCTCTCGTCGCTCTCAAATCACTATCTCCCCTCCCCCCTCTCCTCCCCTTGTTCATCCCCCCCTCTCTCTTCCTCAACAAAACTGCGCTCATATTTGCCCATCTCCATTGTTTTCATGAGCAGCTGAAGAGGGAGGGAGGCCGAGAGCGTGTGCCTTCCGTAGTATACTATTTCCCGCCGCTGGTCGGTCAGCGAATTGCAAAATAGCGAAATCGATGTTTTTTTCTCGAAATGTGGGTTTTAAAGTCCGTCGCGTGACTATGAAAGGTTAACCATTACCTGAAGAATGTGGCTTAGAGGTTCCGAAATACTATTTTTCGCTTGCTGGATAGCTGATTTCAAAGTATTGCTTTCAGATCGTACACATTTTCAATTGCTATGGGCCAATACTCTTCATTAGCTCCATCAATGAGCCATCCACGCAAAATGTAGCGAATACCTAAAGAGTCCAGAGATCAACTCTGCGTTCCATCCGGTTTGGAGGGGGGGGGGTCCATTTGAACCCTTTAGCCTCTCCTCCTCCTCCTCCTCTCAAGGGTGCTAGAAGAGTGCGCGAGTGGAGGGCAAGGCATCATAAGATAACGGGGGAGAGGGATGGCTTCCATCTCTCCTTCTGCTTAGGCTGTTTAGTTGACTAATCTCCCCCACCCTTTGCCCCCTCTCCCCTCCCCCTCCTCAGATTCTCCGGGGCCGCACAATACTCACTGACTGCGCCTCTCTCCCTGCTCCCAACGATGCATAAATTGCCTCATCCCCCCCCCTCCCTCCCCTCCCCTCGTCTCTCTCACACACTGTACAACCAGCTCACTCCCCTCCCTTCCCCTTCCTTCCCCCAATCCTTCCACCATGTCTAGTGTGTGTCCCTTTTCGGGGGTTGTTTAGCACCCCCTCGATTCTTTTTGCCGTTCCGTTCGCATCCTTCCGATTCCGGTCACGCTTCACATCCGTCGTTTAGCGCCGTGCGCTTTTTGCTACATTTTTTGATGTTCTTTGCTTTTTGTCGCGCCTGTGCCAGTTTGATACACTCGTTTGATTCATTCACGCTTGCGAGCGCGCGCCTGGCCTCTTCAGTGTGTTTCGCAACGGTTCGAGTCGATTTCGCGCTGTTTCATCATTATTATTTAATTATTTTTATTAAAATAATAATTACTTTAAGCGTGGGTGAACCATGGGAGAGCCGGCAGAGCTGGCCTCGCTCAGAGCCGAGAAGGAGCGACTCGAGGTCGGAAATCATCCATTTTCCCATTTTATCCCTTCAATTCCTTTTTTTCCTTAAATCATAATAAGTTTCACTGATTGCATATGAGATGGCACAAAGAGATGTCAGCAATAAGAGAGAGGCTGCTGATAAAGATTAACTAATATGTAAATGCAATAATAACTGCAGGCGGCCCTCGAGGATGTGAAGGAAACGTGTGCAAAGTCCGCTGCGTTCGGACTGTCGTTGCTAGAGACGCAAAAGGTTATTTTTTATTCCTTTTATTACAAATTCTTACGAATTGGCCTAGCAGTGGGCTCCCGCAGGACTTCGTGAGCCTATGAGTACGGGGAAATCTTTCCCTTTACCTATCAGCATCGATAGCCTGAAATCATCGTTACTAGCATTTGCTAAGTCACGAATTCGGCCCAGTCAGCCACACAATTCTCACCCATTCCGTGCAAGAGCAGCGAACCGTTTCTCTGTCTCTGTCTCTCTCCATTTCGCCTGCTCTCTCGCTCTGTCTGACCAGGGAGAGACCGAGGAAAACGAAGAGACGATCACCCCATTGATTAGCATTATCGAGCGTGAAGATCGCTGCGACCTTTGCCTGTCTGCTTGCCTCTTTTTGATTAGCATCGCTTTCGGGCCGAGGAATGAGCAAAAAAAGCAGGAAGGGAAAGATAATAGATCAGTAAGGTTCTTCAATCGAAAATTACATCATATTTATGCTTAAATAAGCCCTATTTGACTATTTTTTTGCCATTTACAGGAACTCGAGGAAGCGAATCGCAAACTGCGATTGGAGCTCGAGAAGGTGGAAGCGGATTTGGAAGTTGCCAGGAATGTCAGTGAACTCGCAGTACTTTTGGTCTTATTTTCTTTTGTTGTCAGATGAGTGGTTCAGACTCTTCAAACAGACTGCTAATATTCGGTGTTGGGAAGTGTACTAAAAATGACAAATCATGCTAGCAATATTAGTGCTAGAGGCGCTGCCTACCGCACTGATTCAGCATGTTATGTGTCATCGGCTGAATCATGCCGGAGCTCCTGGTGATTACAATGCCCAAGGGAAAGGCCAAGATCAAGAGATCAAAGACCAAAGACCAAAGATCACTATTCCAGGCCCTCGAGGACTTCCAGACGAAGCACAATGCGCGCGCGAAGAATGAAAGGGATAATGAACTCAAGTGAGTCGAGTTGATCTTTGATCTCCATTTCCTGTCCCTAAAATTGATCTTTGATCTTTCAGCCTGCTGGACGAGAACGAGGACAAGGAGGACGAGTATCGCAATCGCATCGCCACCCTAGAAGCGGATTTGAGGGCCAAGGAACAGGTGGGAAATTGGGGGAAAAGCATCAGAAAAGGGTTGAATGTTATGGAATTTTTTTATGAATTAGCCGGTCTGGGAGCATTGCAAGTGTAAAATAATAGCCAAATTTACGCTCGATGTGAAACTCATTCGCGATTACACATTTTACTTGATGCAGACTAGATTTTGTTCAGTTACGTTTCACACCGAACATAACTAATCTCACTTTTGGAAGGATAATGATTACTCTCCGTAAAATGGTTTAAAAATATAATAATAAAATTCAATGCAAATACTTAAATATAATACTATTGGCAGGAAGTGGACCGGGTGACGTCCGAACTGGCCGACGTGCAGAACACACAGACGGAATTACTGGCGGCAGTGAAGGATCAGGAGGGAGAGTTGAAGAAGCTCAAGGCGAGTCGGGGGTTTGATGAACCTGCTAGAAAGCGGAATAACGTTGATAGGGTGGAGAAGTAACTCTAGAAGAAGTCCTATGTAGCATATTTCCTAGTTTTTCGTTGGACAGCAAACGGCACAAAAATTAATGAAACGTTAATTTTCAGTCAGAAGTAAAGGATCTGAAGGAGCGCGAGCAGAGAAATGCGGCAGAGTTTGCTGATATCGAAGAGGAGAACATTCTGCATCAGAAGACGGTGAGAATACGGTATCGTTTAGGCTACGGTAGTCGATTGAGGACTGATCTTGGCTACGGTATAAAAAGGTGATAAATGTGGCATGAATATTTTGAAGATAACTCTAGTGAAGTGCACTCTAGTTCCTAGATGAGATGGGAAAGGTCGAATTTCTCGAGAGAGGGATGAAAGAGAACCTGCGACCGGCGTGTAATGAATACTCTCCCGAACCCCTTGTCGCGAAATTCGAGCGGCAAATCTAATTTGATCCCCTTAGTCACATCGACTTCGGTCTTGACCTTTGAATCACTGAGGAAACGAACAGAACAACCTCGAATTTTCCAAAGGAGTACAATAGTAATAACAATAACAATAATAATAATAATAATTTCCTTTCCCGATCGCAAATCTCCGCGGTGGCCAAGTGGAGTACGAAGCGATGAAAGTTGACATTAATCGACTGACGGAGGAGTTGTATCAGCTGAGAAATCAGTTGGAGGACAATGAGAAACTGATGAAAATCGCCGAGGCACAGGTGAGCAATGGGTCATATTTTTTGTTAGAAATAAAAATAAAAATCAAAATTTTATTTTCATTGATGCCCCCTTGTATCTGTTTGAGAGGATCTTATTTTATCCACAATTAAAAAAAAAACACGATCTGAAATGCGCTCAATCATTATCGATGTGTTTCACGTGCAACACTTGAGCTAGAAGTGGCGCTATTATTCGATGATCTTGAATCAAGTTCCTCTACAAAATATAGAATAATGGAATGGTTGATAATGAATAACATCGGACAAAATGAGCTGTTTAACTTAATCCTCTCAGGTCGACGAGGCCCACCTTCTCGCCCAGCAAGAGCGAGAGCAGAGATTGCAGCTGAAGAGGGAGTATGATGCACTGAAGAATCAGGTGAGGAGATGAGGCACGGAATGCAGGCACTGTGCGTTACGCATATTCGATAGTGGAATACTGCCTTTACGGAAGCAGAAGTGCCCGTCAGATACAGTCCTGGCCCTTTCCTCCCTGAACACAGACCGTCCCGGACGGTCCGGGACGGTCCCTCGCGGTCCCTGGTCATTTGTGACTCAAGTAGATCGAAATTTGATATAAACTCTGTTGCGCTGTACAGCTCTTGTGTTATACTACCGATGTATATTTTCAGAATTTTTAATAATTCATTTAATCGTGTGCAAATTGATCGAAAGGCGACGTAAGTTTTGCTGAAGTGTGTGAAAAATAGGATGCCTGGAATACGGTAAGTACAATCTGTCAACCTGTTTTTCAATTTTTTTTCTCATTTCTGTAAAAATGGAGACACTTTTCGTTCAATTTACTCATAATTTCTTTAATTATTAAAAATTCTTAAAATAGACATCGATAGTATAACACAAGAGCTGTATAGCGCAACAGAGTTTATATCAAATTTCGCTCTTCTCGAGTCACAAATGACCAGGGACCGCGAGGGACCGTCCCGGACCGTCCGGGACGGTCTGTGTTCAGGGAGGAAAGGGCCAGGACTGTATATTATCGTTCCCTATCTCTGCAGAACGATAATAAAGACAATCGTCCTTCTCTTTTGAAAGTTACTCGGACCAGCAAGAGTGATCTACCATATCAGAGCCTACTCTTGATATATGTATCAACATTTAAATTCAATATTTCCTCTCAGGAGCACCTCGCCTCTCTCTCCGGTCTTCTCGCTCTTGGATCCTCGGGTGAGCCGATTCAAGTGGGCGGTCCGCCGATGGGAGGAGGAAGTCTGTTCGATGAGTTGAGCACGAGTTCGGATACGAGGGTGAGTACGAAATCTGAAAAAAATGTGCTGTGAAACATTCGTGATAATTTTGAATGTGAATTGGATATGTTTCAAAACCACATCAAGTGGTCGTATTGGATAATAAGATAATTAATAGTCACTGAGAAGTTTGAAATAAATAAAATCATTTAGATTCTGGACCTCGAAACGCAGAAGGAACGCCTAGAGGAGGAAGTGAAGGAGAGGGAGAAGGCATCCGTTGATATTATCACATCACTCATCAATAAGCTGCAATTGGACAATAAGGGAGGTCGGTGAATTGTTATTTATTCCATACAAATACTGAAGCACTGCATGTAAAATCAAGTGTGGAAACCTTTTACTGTGAAAACCGTTTCCCTTTTCTTGAGCCTCATCCCGTTAAAGAAAACATCGAGATCGTAATCAATCGATAACCTCTGCCGTATTGCAGAAGTGAACTACAAGCAGTGGCGACAGCACCGGGAGATCATCCTCGACAAGCTGGACTCCCTTGCCAAGGTTAGAAAATCCCTCGTTCTTGGCCAAATAACTAAAAGATTAGGGCAAATTGTACCATTGCAAAGAATGCAGGAAAGGGGAAGTGGAATAGTGATGATGTCTAAAATTCTAAACGATAAAGTAATGACATTCAGGGCGGCGACCCCGAAGCTGAGAAGAAGTTGCACAAGGCGCACGCTGATCTTCGATCCATGCTATTGCTGGCGGGAGAGAGAACGGCTCAGATGGCTAGTGCACAGGTGAGAACATGAGAAATTCATGATGAGAATATTGTCAAAAATTGTTTTTAAACTTTCGTAAACCACCTTAGAGTGTATAGTGAAAATGTGAGAGCGATGCTGTTGCTGGCAGGAGAGAGAACGGCGCAGATGGCTAGTGCGCAGGTGAGGGAACCCCGTAATCTACCTGAATTTATGATTATCACATCCCATCAAGCGTTAACGCTGCTAAAGATGAAATATTTTTTCCAAAAAAAACTACATTAATTAGCCAGTGAGTGGTTTTCAGCAATTTGTAAACTGTTTGAAGCATAACCGATAACTGCTACAAGTACACTTCTTACTTTTTGAATGCAATGCAAACGCCGTACCCTGTTCATTTTCTCTCTCCTCTGACCACTTAGCGACCAACAAAATTAGCTTTAATTTAATTTGCATAAGGACTAATGGATCCATTTCTCAGGATCTGATGATCTCTCTGGGCGACGGTCTCTATCAGCTGTACCATCACATGAACCAGACACAGCAGAGACCCGCGGACAAGAGCATTCTACAGGTATTATTGACACTTATTGCTGTCTGGGATACTTCCACCGAGAGTAAATTGGTGCGATCTAAGTCTTGTTTTAATTCAGCAATGTGACTCGTAGAGATGAAATCAGACTATGAATATGTTTCACGACGTCTTCAATATTAATGAAAACCAACTTTGAACAATTGAAGGAACTTATTGTCGTCCAAAAATAAAATAAAATCACTAACATTCTGAACACATTCACGATTACTCTATTGTGACCACCCATTCCTTCACGAAGATTTCCTTTTCATGATCTGACTCTTGCACTACGGTCTCTCTCATGTCTGTGCATTGCGTTCACCTTAAAAATTCGTATTACCGCCTATTGACAACATATTTCCGTTTTACCGGTCCTTTACTTAATTATTTCAGGTCGTTCAAACCCTTCGTCAACTCGCTCGTGACAACGCCGAACAGTCCCAGGCGGTCTCCCTTGCCGATGATGATGCGAGTGGAACGGAGACGGAGAGTGGACGGTCAGTGATGACAAATACAGGGTGCGCCAAAATTACGGGCCCACTTTTGTTTGTGTCTCCTTCAGGCATAGATAAAAAAATGAAGTACCGCTATTGATATTATTGATAGTGCGTATTATGTACACCATAAAACCCATTTTGGTTTAGGTCCTCATTGATCGCCGCTTTAGAAATAGCACAATGAAGGTGCCGTTGTCTGAAATGCCAGGTCCGCGTTCTCCCTTAGATAACACGCGTTTCACCTAAGATTTCGATAATCTATTGCACATCGAAAAATGCGCCACCCGAGTTCTCTTCAGTTTTTGATGCCTACCTATCAGTAGAACTCCCTGTGAAAATTTCAGACCTCGAAAATCGTTCGCATTTCCAGAAGGCCACGTCAAAGTTTGTCTTTGAGCACATGTTTTTCGATTATATCACAACACCGCGGTCAGATAATGTATTGAACCCCGGAGTAAAATGTAGCATTTTTCATGCTTTTTCAGATGGAACAGGTTGCAATTTCATTTTTGAAAAACTACGACCGCCCTGATCGATGTAAAATACCAGAGATGGAAACTCCGCAGTTTTGGTCTAGATCGATCGGACTCGTCGAGAGCTTTCGATTGGTATGCTGGATGCATATCAAAAAGCTACAACAAAATGGTGAAAAGTATCAAAAACATACTTCTCGTTACCACAGTTGTCTAGTCGATTGGGCAGACCTTCTTCCCTCATGACCCTGTTCCCTTTCTGTCTGCTCCCTCTCCCTTCCCCACACTCTCTCACCTAGGGAAGACCGGGGTCACTCGAGTAGAGTGTAGATCAAAAAAGGGAATTGTCTCAATCAACCGTCTGCCTCTTCGGCTTGACAAAGTTGGTAACGAGAAGTATGTTTTTGAGACTTTTCACCACTTTGTTGTAGCTTTTTGATATGCATCCAGCATATCAATCGAAAGCTCTCGACGAGCCCGATCGATCTAGACCAAAACTGCGGAGTTTCCATCTCTGGTATTTTACATCGATCAGGGCGGTCGTAGTTTTTCAAAAATGAAATTGCAACCTGTTCCATCTGAAAAAGCATGAAAAATGCTACATTTTACTCCGGGGTTCAATACATTATCTGACCGCGGTGTTGTGATATAATCGAAAAACATGTGCTCAAAGACAAATTTTGACGTGGCCTTCTGGAAATGCGAACGATTTTCAAGGTCTGAAATTTTCACAGGGAGTTCTCCTGATAGGTAGGCATCAAAAACTGAAGAGAACTCGGGTGGCGCATTTTTCGATGGGCAATAAAATCGCCCTTTTGACCGAATCCTTATGTGAAACGCGTGATAAACGATTGCAGGTTTAAAAATTTACTGGTCAAAGAAAATTGCCTGGGAAGTGATAAAGCGACCCCGGGAAGATTCGGGAAATACCAGGGTGCTATGTAATGGACCATGGCGCATCTTTTGTCTCTTGACAACTTTTTCCTAGGACGTCATCTGAGAGATCAAAGATCAACTTGAAAATTCGATCGTTTTCGTTTTTGCCCTGTAACTCGCGAACGCGTGCAGCTACGGCTTAGCGATCTGAAAGGGGAATGTAGAGCTCGCCGAGACGCGTCGCTGGGAATTTAAAGTGAGAAAAAATATTTACATACAGCCGAGTTGTAATTATGGTGTAGTGGCTAAGAGGCTCGCATAGCACGCAGCCGACCTAGGTTCGACTCCAACTGAGGGCAGATGTTTTGCCCGATTTTTAGCTTGGTTCTGGCGGGTCGGAGAGTGGTCGGGGAGTGTTTTAAAGTGTAATTCGTGGCTCAGGCGGTAAGAGGGTGGTCTAGCGAGCAAAAGGTTGCGGGTTCGAGTCCCGGCAGGTGGGAACTCATTTGCCATGAAGGGGGTTGTGCTGGGGAGTAGTAGGGAAGCATTGTAAAGTTTAATTCGTGGCTCAGGCGGTAAGAGGGCGGTCTAGCGAGCAAGAGGTTGGGGGTTCGAGTCCCGGCCGGTGCAAAGTCATTTGCCATGAAGGGGGTTGTGCTGGGGAGTAGTAGGGAAGCATTGTAAAGTGTAATTCGTGGCTCAGGCGGTAAGAGGGCGGTCTAGCGAGCAATAGGTTGGGGGTTCGACTCCCGGCCGGTGTCAACGTATTTGCTACTATTTTAGCATACGGGGGAGGTTGAAGAGAAGCACCCGAGTACGGAAACCGTCAAACCCGGCGCATCTAGCGCGCAAACTCAAAAATAGCTAAAAATGGGCCGAATCTCCGCTAGACAAGTTCAGAAAAATCAGGAAAAGTGTGCAATTATACTAAAATCTTACGGTTTACCCCTAGCGAGCGCAGCTCGGCTAGTACCAGATAAACTTTGAAATTTTGTTTTTCATGAACCAATAAGGATTAGTCTGTCTAGCTTTTACCGTAAAACGGGTAACCATCCAACTTCAATCAGATTTGTGAATCATTGTGGTGGGATCGGAATGCTTCGAAAAAAAAATTTTTTTTTCCAAGTAACATCGAAAAGTTAAAATACGCATTTTTGCGAAAAAGGTTGGGATTGTCGGCGTACTAACGCCTTAATGTGGAGACGGTTCTGAACTAGCAAATATTAGGTATAGTCATACCATTTACTCTCTGGTTGTACAATTCGATTGCATCAATCACAATGCGTTTTAGATCAATATTGAAAAGTACACGAAAAATCTCAATTCTCACACTTCAGCATGTATTTTTCTTGGGCGATGGTTAATTCAGCTCACCAAAATTTTTAAATACATATGGTATATTAGATAATGTAATTGCAGCTTTCATTCATTTTTAAAGCTGCTGCACTAACCACATTAAATTTTGAACCGAAATGTACCCGAATGCGCGGCCCTGACAAACACCAATATCAATTAATCAAGTGTAGTTTTATGAACTCAATTTGGTTCGCGGTCTCTTTGAAGTATTATACGGTTCAGTTATTGAGGAATACTACATAACAATTTGGCCTTTAAGGCTTAGATGGATGACAAGATATTTCACACAGAATGATGAAGTGTGCGTTTCTGTATTCACTCTCTTTCTGAATTTGTACAAAATTCACTACTATCGCAATTGATATTAAAACTGTTCTCATTTATTCTTCAGAGTCAGTAGTACCCTTCCCTATTGTAAAATAGGTTGTTCAGCAGTTGGTTCGCATTAGACATTTTTACAACGAAATTTATTTCAAGTTAGCACAACCAATCGTGGTCATGAGAGCCGTTAGATCAATTGTCAAAAATCAAGGAATTGACCAATCTTCGCCAAACTAAATACCGCTTCTAGCTAAGGAATGATCGCAACAATAGCCTAATTCAGAAGGCTCTCGCTCGCTTCCTTGGTCTTAAACAATTTGAGAAAGAAGTGGGCCCGTAATTTTGGCGCACCCTGTAGGAACGAAAGGCTCTCTTCCATTTCCATATACTTGTCTTGGGAAAATACTCGTCGAAGGAAATCGAAGGAAGGAGACATTTTGAGGAAAATGAGATGTGTTTCACTCGGTAATCAAATTGAGCAAACATTTTAATAAGCTAGTTACCGATTTCGCAACAAAATCTAAAATAATTTTTCGAACATGATTGGCTTCTAAAGCGTGTGGAGATCTCCTCCTCTGCAGATCCGCCTTGATTTTATCAAAATATCACTACAAAAATAATCGCATACCTTTGATGGGGATTCAAGAGCGAATTCTAGACTTTTTCAAAACTTTTTTTTTTAATTTGATTGATTCAACATTCCTATCTGCCCCGAATAATATTCAGATCCGCCCCGAACTTATCATAAAATTTCACAACTAAAACAATCCCATAATTTTGATGCATCCAAGAGCGATGCTTGATTTTTATTTTTAGAGCGTTTGATACAATCTATTCTTCTTCAGTTCCGCCCCGATCGCCCTCAATGCCAATCGTATCGTCCTCTCCAAGTCATTCATGAAGGAAGCAGCGGAAAGGCTGGGAGGAACGACCATTGAATCCATTGTGAATGATGGAGATGAGCGACAGAGAATCTCTACGGGTAAGGGATACTCTACGGCAAAATTCTGTAAAAATGCAAGAAGCAGAAATGGGTGATATTTCGTAGACCATTGAATCCTTTGTGAACGATGGAGATGAGAGACAACGGATTTCAACGGGTAAGGGGCACACTCATCATTTGTCATGAGATCCTTTCTTGTGTTTATTCGAGAAAGTCTAATCAGTCAGCATTTATCGATGAATTGCGATAGAAATGTAACACGAACACGAAACAATATCGTAAATCTTCCCTTACAAACTTCCCTTGGCTTCCAAAAATCTCTTGGCGTGCAAAATATCACCTTTTACTTCTTTCCCTTTGCAGACGGTACCTCGATGGTCAAATCAGCCGAGGGCGCGACCAAACTGCTGCACACCCTCCGTCGATCGATCGAGCAGATGAGTGCTTCCTCTGCCGCCGCAGTGGACGCCGATGATCTGACGGCACAGAACAACAAACTGAGAAATCTGCTCAGTGTGAAGAGGTTTTCTCTTTCTTGATTCACGTTGACTTTACGGATAATCAGATTGGGGAAAATCAATGATCAAATATGTTTCACTGATCTAGAATAAGAGGATGATGATGGCATTTGCAATCAGTTGGTGGCATCCTCTATTAGAAACAAAATTGTAACCCCTCCTCACTTTTTAAAAGCTGCATAGTCCATGGGCCGAACTCGAAAGCGGTTTATCCCGTAAGCACTTCAGCCTATCCTCCTAGCTAAATCTTCAGTCTGTGAACTTTGATGCTTTTTGAAAGCGGTCGCACCTATTCTACCCTCTCGAGAAGCTAGAGATCGTTGTGTGTCGTTATTGCGCATTCAGAGAAGAAGATGCATCCTGTTTTGCAGTGTATTTAGGAGCGAAGGATCTTTGTGCCCACAGTTCTCAGGACTAGTGTTCAAAAAATTGTCTCTCCATTTCGCACACTGATTTTGACCGATGCACGTGAAATGAAAAAACTGTTGCCCGAATTTCGAACTCAACTGTGTTTCACTGATCTTAAATATGCAGATGGCAATGGAATTTATAAAGAATTTCTGTTAGGCTTTTTCTATTCAAAATAATTCTAATAATTTCAGGGAGCAGATCTCGTCCCTTAGAACGGTGCTCAAATCGAATAAGGAAACTGCTGAGAACGCTCTCATCTCCCTCCGAGACAAGTATGAGAACGAGAAGAGAGTTTATGTGGAGACGAATGAGAAACTGAGAAAGGAGTTGAAGAGCTTCAAGGAGGTTCGTCTATTCCTTCATTTTCCTCTTTATTGAGCTGCGATTTATGACGTTTCCCAGTTAGAAATAGGACCTTTTGGTTTAGTGCAAGAACCACCTTTTCAATGCACGCCGGGAAGGTGCTTTTACTAATTTAGCTTTTGACGGAAGGTATTTAATTTTTTATCATTATTTTGATGAATAATAATAAATAATAATAATTGCAGGATGCCGCCACGTTCGCCTCTCATCGTGCCATGTTCACTGCCAGATGCGAGGAGTTGCAGGCTAAGGTGCGTTACCATCTCATACACATGCTCAATTTATTTCTTTGGCGATGACATGATTGGGAAAATTGCGCTTATTGTTAGGAACCTTGGAAAAGTGACATTGTGGAATGTTTCAACGCATTTCATATCTTTGGTTTGAATTCCAAAATGTCACGATTTCAAATTGTCCTTGCTCTGACCGACACATGTCGATGCAATGGAGACACAGTCAGGCTAAGGTTGGCAGTTACTCGACTTGATTACTCTGGGAACGCATATGGCGCCCAGATGTTTCAATGTTCTGTGGAGTTGCGAAAGGCACGCATCCAAGAAAAGTCCCCGTTTCATTCCAAGGGATTTTCAATCATTCTCAAATATCATCCCATTTTCCCAACTGCCTAATGTGGGCTACAGATGATGACAATCTGGCAAACAATCGACAAACAATACAATCTTCTTTTTTTCGGTTTCTGGAGTCTAGTAAATTAGAATGATGAACAATTATATCGGGTTTCCAATTTATAAGTTGAGCACCGAACTAAAGAAGGTCCAAAGAATTTTCGCAGATAGCGATCCCCACAGGATTTCACCAGACTTGAATAACGACTTTACATTTTTTACCTGATAATCGAATATTATTTTCAGGTCGAGGAGCTTCAAGCAGAGAGACAGGCTAACGAGGAGGAGAAGAAGACGCTCAATCAACTGCTTCGATTGGCCATTCAGCAGAAGTTGAATCTCACTCAACGATTGGAGGAAGTGGAGGTCGATCGGACGGAGAGAGCAGCACCGAGGAGGTATGCGATTTGAACTAGTTGTGTTCAGAGCGCAGTTTCACTATCTTCAATTCATAGCGAATTCGACTCGCTGATTCATTCTTTACTTTCTTGTGTTTCACTCGGTAAACAAATTAAGTCAACAATTGGAACGACAGTTTTTTCGACTTAGAATTTAAAAATAATAACAAAATTCGATAAAAGCAATTTCATGGATTGAGAACGCTGCACAATGTTTATGTGCATCTGTCTAAAAGGAAGCGATGAGGTGGTGCGATCTGTTCATAAGTTCTAGTAATTTCCCCGACCTACATTTAGCTCATCTCAAAAGGAAATAAATCGATTATTCTGCTAGGAACACCGAGGAATATATGTAGTCCCTTTATCCGAAAAGAACAAAAAAGACGATTGTTATCTCACCCGTGATTCATGCTCATCAATCTAACATTAAGTCTTCGTCTAAATCAAGACTACCCATTCCCTAAGATCACTTGAGAGTACTTGCAAGACGGATGGGAAATTTTCGGAAATTAGCATTCCTGAGGGGTAATCGTTCTTTGCTCTGTTCGGAGAAAACCCGTATATTTTTGGCAGTTACAAATTACTCGCTGAAACAACATCCAATAACTTATCTATTTGTGGTTTTCCAAGAAAAAACAAGTGTGTTTCATTAGCATGCATTTAACAGTGAAAGATAGAATTTATAGTCTCATAGATTCTTCTAGAAAACTGAACTTGTAAGCACCTCTTCTTCAAGTTGTTTAGTTCAGAAGCCGATCCGTGCTGTTCGCTAAAAGCTCTGAATAGTGTACCTGCAAATTACTCTCTGAAAGAACATCCAATATAAATCGTGGCTGTTCAGGATCCCTCAACGTCCTCCGAACCAGAACAGTATGCGAGGCCAGTCGGACATGCCCCGAGTGAGGTATCCCCCTCGTGGAGGAGGTGGAGGAGGAGGGCAGATGGGAGGACCACCCCGTAGGGATAATAATCAATAATCATAGACTATACTAACCGTTCCCACCCTAATAAGAACCGTGCTCAATCTTACCATAATCTTGACAGAACACGCCTTACTACTGTTTATCGCTGTGGATACCCTTTTCATAATCATTTTTTTGCTGCTGCTGGCTAATACCACCTGCGACGAGTTTTTTTCTTCCCCCTTTTGTTATGGGCAGTCAAGTATAGATAGCATGCAAATACGCGCAGCAATCAAGTAAGCATCCCAATACGTTTTCGAGATTCCGCTACTAATCATATAATACCCAGATCCTTATCATATATACACTAGCCGCCATAATTATATGACATCGCGTTTTTCGACCATAACTTCTTTCTAAGTCAATCAATCTTGATGAAATTTTGGCTGTGGAAGTATTTCGCGATTACAAACTTTATTTCTGGTCAATTTTCAGAAAATTCAAATCGGAAGCTAGGGCACTGGGAATCACTACTTTTTCAGAAAGTTCCATATTTTAAAAAAATGGTGAGCAAAAATCTAGTTTAAAATTTAAACAAATCAAAATATACTGTAGCGAAAAAACTACTTCGGCGCTACATAACCCACTTTTTAGTCAAGTGCATGGTCCATTTTTCGATAAGTTATAGCATGACAAAGTACGGTCACTTTTTGAACTTTTTCGACTGTAGCTCTATTTCTAGTTGAGCAATCATGTTCAAATTTGACCGGTAACATCATCTAATGATCCCTAAACTTTTCTCGAGATTTGACATTGATAGGCCATCAATTCGCGAAATGGCTCTGTACGGAAACGGGGGTCCCAAAGGAAAACGGGGGTCCCATCAGAAAACAGGGGTCCCAAAATAAAACGGGGGTCCCATCAGAAAACGGGGGTCCCATCAGAAAATGGGGG
>LS488644.1:71366-108911 GCA_900490705.1 Pristionchus arcanus | reverse complement strand
GCCCTAGCTTCCGATTTGAATTTTCTGAAAATTGACCAGAAATTAAGTTTGTAATCGCGAAAAACTTCCACAGCCAAAATTTCATCAAGATTGATTGACTTAGAAAGAAGTTATGGTCGAAAAACGCGATGTCATATAATTATGGCGGCTAGTGTATTTATTATTTGCTCGCTGTTGATTTTGTTCGCTCGTTGTCGATTGTGACGTCGAGTTCGTTTCCCATTGTCAGTCTTCTTCGGTCAGTGTTTCTTCCACTTCTGCTCTAGTCTTTCTACTAATCATGGTTGATCCAGGCCAAGAATATGTAGAACAATCGCAGAAAGCACAGGTCAGAATGAAGAGCGTGTCTCTTCATTGAAGAAACGCATTCTTCATTCTGAGCGCCTCCTAATTGTCGCCCCGTTTGACCCCATTATTGTCGAGAGACGACACCCGGCCATAAATGAATCACGTATTGTGCAGAGAATAAGAGTACTGAAGAGCTGGCATAAATATGATTTGATGACGTCCTCTATGCCTGATGCATTGTATTGAAATCTCTTCAAAACACGTGTTATCTCATCAGAAAGAGATGAAGAAGAATGAAGAGAAGAATGATTCATTCCCTGATGTCTCATGCATTGTATTGAAATGTCGTACATACGTAGAACTCGAGCAGACATCAGACAGAGGCGATATAGTGTGTGATATAAAGAATGTATCTAGAGTTTGAAATACGCGTAAGCATCTCATCATTTAGCACTGTCTCGCTTCTCTGGCCGATGAGAGAATGTGCGAAATGAAGATACGGTGACCCGTGATTTCTTCATTGTGCGAGCTCTCTCGTCACTCTGACCTTGAGAGAGTACGAGGAATGAAGAGAGAGATCCTTCATCAAAGTTCCGTGCATTATCATGAAACGTCGTAAGTAGGGCTGTCATTCCTCTCTTCATGCTTCGAAATCTTTCTACACGCTGACCTTGAGAGAGCACGAGGAATGAAGAGCCTGCCTGAGTCTTCATTCTGACTAATGTCGAGCTCTAGCAAGGTCGTCTCCATGGTGAACGTGTACGTTCGTTGCGTGACACGCTATGCTCTGGGAATCGTGAGAAATCACGGCCGCTCATGCATTATGGATAAACATCCCTCCGAACTAGCGTTTATTTCGGGAATTCGTCTTTATCGAACGCGGAAGTAGCAGGCAATATTATCAGTATCATAGAACGAGCAATGATGGCACGCCAGGATGAGCAACTCTTCTCTTCATTCCTCTCTTCAACAGTTGAAAGAGTACGCGGAATGAAGAGACGAGCTCTTCATCCTGACAACCCTGGTGTATATGGCAAGAAATCAGGGAAGGTCCGACAGATCGGCCTCTCGTCGTTACATAAACAATGTACTCGTAAGGGTTTTTGGTAGTCGAATTGAGACCGAGAGAGAAATCAGAAGTTTGAAGGAGGTTGCATCTTAAAGAGGGCGTTCTCGATGATTGCGGTTTAGAAATCGGTCGTTACTAGAGACTGAGTGAGTGTGTGCGTGTGACTGGCAGAGTTGTAGGACGGCGCGAACGAGGCTCCTGAGAAATGAGAATTGTTACTGCTAATTTTGGCGGCTCTAGGTCGGATGAGAATTTAATATGTTCTCTGACAAAACAGTCGTCTCTCGCCTGCAAAAGTTTTTCGTTCGACCTAGTGCCTTTCTAGCATTCAAATTCGAGCATATCGTGTTGTTCTGTTGTTCATGCTAGACGGCTGAAACGTACCCCTACCTCGCGGGCATCCCCTTCCTCCCAGTTGCGTGTCATACTCGTACGGTTCGAGGCTCACGAAGGGAAGCCAACGGAAGACGTACTTGAACCCGGTTCGAAACCTGAAACGGCCTTGTTTTTGGAGCTCTTAAAGATGCTGAATCTTACCGTTTGTTCATGAAATAGTAGATAATCGGATTGAAAATGGAGCTGGACATGCCCAGCAGATACACGCTAATGTAGATTGTTTGCACGTAATTGCTGTAAATATTTAATTATATTTAAAGTTTAATTTGTTATACTGACTTGATAAACCCTGAGAGCAGAAAGAACGAGTGGTACGGCAGCCATACGATCATGAATATTGCAACTACCAGAGCGAGCATCTTTGATGCCTGAAATAGCGTTCCGGTTATTATGCACCTCAGTTCGTTTAGAGAACGGAGAGAAAGAACCCTCTCAGACTCTTTGTGTGCGAATGCGGAGAAAAGTCTGTCTAACCTTCTTTTTGGCTGCGATGTTTTTATAGTGACGAACTTCTCCTACGCTCTCTTTCTTCCGCAAAACGCCGCCGACCTGGAAAATTATGGGTTAAGGAAAATATCATTCACATTGACAACGCTAAAAGTCAAAAAGGCTAACAAAGAGAAAAATCTTTGAAAATACCTTCCAATACGTAAATGACAGCACAGTGAGCGGCACAATGTATTGAATCACGGTGAGCAGGTGCAGATATCTGCAAGTTTCTCATTCACAAAATTCTCTGACTCCAAAACTCACAAATCGTTCAATAATCCGACAACATGGTCAGGCACGGGAAAATTGTCCGCAAGACAGATCAACTGCTCCTCCCAACTTCCGTGCTCCTCGTCGTAGTGATAGTACGGCGTTATCTGCAAATGTTATACGTTGTTATGTTGTTATGTTGTTGTTACGTTGTTGTGTATGTTATGTTATAGTATGGGGTTATCTGCAATCGGCAGCGATATTTCCGGATCCGAAATCTTTCTCGTCCTTATGGCTGGTAAGTGAGCACGTTGACCAAAGAAACGTGGGCATTTGGATTGTCAGGATAAGGAATCCGTCTCTTGATTCCTCTTACTTTCTCAGTAGGCAGAGTAACTAGAGAGATCGCGGATTAAAGAGTAAGGCTCTTCAATCCGCCAGACCTATCCGTAATCCCGTTGGCTTACATGCGACGCGAGTCCAGCCGGCAGCGACACGAGACAGCTGATGAGCCAGATGACGAGGATCACGGCGACGGTGGCCTTCCTGCCGGGCCGCTTCCGGAGAGGGTGCACGACCGCCCAGTACCTGCAGTTGAAGTTATGACTGTGGACTAAGTCTCTGAGAGTCTCAGCTTTTTTTTCTTTCAGACTCTCAGAGTCTTAAAATCGACGAGTCATTTCTCTCCCTCTCATTCGGACTCATTCTAGTCTCATTTCGCGCGCAAGAGTCGGTCGGTTCAGACTATTTCTGCCAACCCTAGTGCCATTTTCATCGTTTTCAACAGTTTTTGACGGAGTTGACTTAGAGCATGCAATGCAAACCCCTGTAGAGAAGTGCTGCTTCATTCATTTGTATTGGCGCTCCATAACCAAACATGCACCCAGCAGCGGCCAAAACATAGTCAGCAATCTGAGTAGATCCCTTCAAGGGCGCAGACTTCTGCCCTCTTTCCTTATCCTCCTCCTTCTCGAGAAATGCGCCGCCGTCTCTTCATTTCGCACACTCTCTCGCCACTCGAGCGAGTGAGAGAGTGCGGAAGATGAAGAGACGGCGGCGCATTTCTCGAGCTCGAGTAACCGCTGCATGATCGCATGCGTGATGCTGATTCGTTTGGACAGACAGGGAGGAGGAGAAGGGGTAGGGGGAGGACAGGGAGTAGAAGGAGGGGGAGTATCGATGGCTTCCTCACTTTCTCGCTTCGCCCTCCTCTTCTAAGTGCTTTTTCGCCCCGGGGCAGAAGGATGGACAACACACACTAACGATTTGACTTCTTCTTCTGAGTAGAAAAGACCCGAGAAGAGAACTGATTCATTCATCAACTCCCCCACGAATTTTATTAGTGCATCAGTTTCCGCGGCAATACGAGGAAACCCATGCCAAGATACAGATACATTTATTTTTTGTTCATTAACAAAGTGTGAACGTATCATCTTAGTGTTAGTTTCGATGTCAAGACATCGTAGTCGAGATTCAGACGGGTTCTGGGCGAGTATACGAATTGACATTTCGCCTCGATTGGAGGCAGGTGAGAAAGTGGTTTGACTCGTTCACAACTGCACAAATTCGCATGCAGTAAGTGGCAAACATGTTATACTCGCCTACCCTAATTAACAATGAATTAAAGTTCGTGCGGGTCAATGAAATGAGTGCGAGCGATGACGACATTATCATTCATAATTCGGAGAGAGTCGTCATTTTCTGGATATCTGCAAAAATTTCCTAAACGATATGGCATGAAACCATGTGAGGAATTATCACGTTAGCACGCATGCATTGCTCGCCTACACAGTTTAGACAAGATAACTCGAGGTGTTTTGGCATGAATCGCGAACATTTTATGAATGAAGAGTTTGCCTCTTCATTTCTGTTGCAGAATTGAGAATATGGCGAATGAAGAGGCAGATTCTTCATCGTGAAAAAACTGACCTATCGATGCTCATCACAATCATCGTGAAGACCGAAGCACAGATCGGAGCGATTCCCATGAAATTGTTGATGGCACAGTAGAACCGGGGCCATCTGAAAATGTTACGACTGAATACTCATTCTTTCCTTTAACAGGGATCATTCTTCCTTTCTCCAGAAAACTTCGAAATACGTCTCTTCACTTCATTCATTCTTGCACGGCTCAGAGAAACGCGAGTCTAGGCAGAATGAAGAAACGATTCCCCGTAACTCTCTAGTGTACACGGAATGAGTCTCAGGAGTCTCTGCAGACAGCAGCTAAGTTGTTCTCAGAACAACGCTCTAATAGGGACAAAAGCCGCGAAATTTCGCCTCAAATTCAATTGGCCACTAGAGATGGCGCTGCTTCGAGAGAAAGAGAAACGCCACCTTTGACCTCTCTAGTTTGATGTGTGTGCGAAATCTGTGACTACACGAGTTTGGAAAACTTTCCCGGATTCCCGCGCCTAGATAAGGTTAGCAACAACAGTAAGTATAGCTAAGAATCGACGCATTATGTTATTGTTTTCATTCCTATCAAACCCGCACAAACGCTCATGACAAAGGCCATAACAACGAGAGAGTATGCAAAATGAGGAGAGACACCGGCTGAATTGTCATCATCACTACACTCACGCCCATGTGTAGTGCACGAGGTAGCTCCAGGTGAAGCCAGTGTTGAGGATGGAGATGGCCGCATCGGCTATGGCCAAATTGAGCAGGTAGTAGTTGGTCACTGTCCGCATTCGATCGTGACATAGAACGATCCTGAATGGATTTTTCATGAAACCTCACGAAAGCCTTCTCGGCAGTCAGAGAAGGGTGATCGTAATGAATCTTACCAAATAACGATCGAATTGCCGATAATGGACGAGATGATGACCGTGTTGAACAGCAGGGCGTAGAAATATCTAGAAAAGTGCGATTGTTGAATTATGATTGTCTGCTTCCAATGCTCTACCATTCAGCTATTTGGACTAATAAAAATGAAGATCTTACATCACTGCTTGCGGATAAACCTCTCGCTTGCCGCATTCGAAGACGTTAGGTGCGAGGGTCTTCAACTCCGGGCATGAACAAGCGTTGGTGCTGGAAATTATTATTGATGGCATTACATTTAGAACTTGAAAAACGGGCCGACAATTCTTCATTTCACATCGTTTAGCTCTAATAAACGTATACCTTAGTGCAAATTCGATCTGCGAAAAGTTCAGTTGGTACGTCGAATTCGGTAGTCCGCAAGTGCTGTTGTTGTTGAATTCCCTGGAAGTGAGAGGAGCGAACATTATTCCTCCCCGTAATGGATGCTCTTCCCATTTTTCTCGCCCACCCGCCAATGCATCAACCGAAATGAGCTGCTCTTTGGAGTTCTTCGAAATACCTCTCTTCACTCTTCATTCTCTCTTCATTTCACACACTCTCTCGCCGCGGGCTGCTACGCAGTCTATTCTTTCTCCATTCACTTACATGATGAGATCTGTTCTACGTCACACGAGTCTGTCGCGAGATTTTGATCTACGGATCTCTTTTCCTCCCGTTTATTGCATAATTGAGGATGATTAGATGATTTGCCGGTGAAGCCCTTCGAGAAGCACGCTAAAATTAGATGTGACGAGAGGGATAATATGGAACCACGGACATATAGATTACGCACGTATCAATAGGGGATACTCATTTCTAATAATGGCAACAATGTACGCAACAATGAAAGAATTCGCAGAACAAATGAGATCGAGTTCCTCAGAGTAATTTCCCCAGGCCATGAATATCTGAGGGGCAAGCATAAAAGTTGCGACTGACTGGAAACCCGGAATTCACAAAAATTGCGAAAATTGAATTCGTATCAGTGGTATCACGTCAGAAAGGGAAGGAAAGGAAAGTCAGCGGCGCTAACATCATTAATTATTTATGCTCTGATAGTGGAGACATGTGCACTTGTATGGGATAGGTGCGGGGTCTCGATGGTCGCAGAAATGACGGGACCGATTAGATGGAAAAAGTGATTATGATGATGCCAAAGGAAGATGATCTTTGATCTTTGCGAGATGCTAACAGTGACTGCATCATACTGCTTTATTATCTGCTCTTCTTCAAGAGATAATAGGAAAACAACGAAGGACAGGAAATTGGAATGGAATCAAGAAACACGATAAAAAGAGGAGGGGGAAATTGAAATGAGATACTAGTCTCAGGATCTCTAGGACAACAGAGCCGGAACCGGGCGAGAGTTGACAGCAACCGGGATATGGGTACACGACGGAAGTGGGGTGTACTACGGCATCCGTCGACCTAGTAGACCCCTAGTTTCCTTATGATTGGAACGGGCGAATGAGAGGAGACAAAAGGATCGAGATGGAACAAGTGTGCGTGGAAAATGAATGCGCGGTGCGGCGTCTGAGATACTAGTCACGAATTAGATGAAGTGAGGATGAGGAGGCGGAGCTATGAGAAGGGGCCGAAGGGAGAAATGGAGAGAAAAGAAAAGGGGAGGAGAAGGAGGGGAGGAGGGGAGGGGCTACTTACTCTCACAGACCTCACCTTTGGGAACCAAAAGACCTGTGAAAGGCCGCACAACTTAGATGGGAGCTTAGAATATTCGAAGTGAGAAAACGGGAGGAGGAAGCCTAAGATACACTAGATGGGATAGATCCCGGTAAACATAGGTAGATAGGTAATAATAACGGACGCGAGTCACGGAGTAGTTGGGGTGGCTACAACTCGAGAAGTGGATAGGGGAAATAGAAGGGGGCTACAACAATCGACGATGGGCAAGCTATGAAGACTGCAAGTATAGCAAATTCGGAACGTAATAACTTAATAATTAATTAACAAAGATGAATAAATTAGCACATGATAGCAAATGAATAGTGAATGGGACAAGTACGCGGTCTTAATCGGAGAACTTTCCTTGGGCATTCTTGAAGGGAACGATAAAGTATTGGGCCAGAATGACCGAGTGTTCGGGAGGAGAGACCAGCTGGAGTTGGCATTCCGTCAAATGACGATCAGACACAAGCACTGCAATGGGGGGAACATTGGCAATCTGTTGCGGGAACCAGAAGTTTCCCGCACTCCTCATTTTGCATGTTCTCTCGCTCTGTCTGGCCGGCGAGAGAGCATTGCGAAATGAGGAGTGCGGGAAATTTTCGAACAGCCCTGGCTGGAACTCTCGCTTCTCTTGAACCAATCACACACACGTTTGAGCATCGCAATTTCCTTTCAGCCCCGTTCGGAGAATGCACATCACTACGTTGCATCTAGAGTTTGGCATTCGGGTAATCGTCTCGTCATTACGCACTGTTTCTCGTTTCTCTGACCAGCGATGGAGTGTGTGAAATGAAGAGACGATTATCCGTCTTTCGAACTCTAAATGCAACATCACTGCACGTTTATTCGCATAAGTTTGATTCGATTATCGCTCCGGAACCGCGCTAAAACTCGCAACTAAAGATGCTACACTAAATGCACGCACTTTCACGTCAACTCCTCATCAACTCGTTCGGCAGTCTGGAACATTCCCATACAATTCAGAGGGAACACAGTACGATTAGAGGATAAGCGGGCGCTGAATAGACGTGAATAATGCGCCAATTAGGGTCATCGAGGCATTCTTCTTGTGTCTTTTCAGCTCAATAAACAGAAAGGGCTCGCGAAAAATACGCAAGGAGGAGATGAGACGTATCCGAACAGATGCCATGTTTCTCAATTTTTCTTCTATGCATACTAGGTTCCGTGAAATGTTTTCGAACATCCCATCTAACTTTTTCATGTGTGGAACGAGGTTATTATTCCGATCACTTAGTTATTCATCTGAGTCACTCACGAGATGGTAGCCTCTTCGTCTTTACCAGCGTTTTGCTACTTCACTCTTTTCGGAATGGCAAAAGTTCCCGAAGACTTACTTTCGCTGCCCCGAAAAACAAACCGCGCTCACGCAAAAAGTCGCACTTTTACTGTAAAAATTATGCGCGTGAATCGGTAGACTTCACGCTACTCTTTCGTTTACTTCTTTTGATTCTTCTCGCTTGCTTCATTTTCGCAATCAGTGATTTCCTAGTCACCCACTGCTTCCTCTTTCCATAGAAAACCAGCGCACGTTTTTGCATCGGAGGGTGCGTACAGCGAAGCGAAGGAGAGGAGGGGCCATGAAACATTCAGGCACCCGCCGCCTGAAACGCTAAGCAGGTGCAAATTCGAGAGCGATTCCTGAATTTGCTTCGAGATTCGAGAAATGTCACGCTTGCTTGCTCCTCTGGCTTTCTGATACCAGGGACTGAGAAGACGGACGGATTCCGATGCCTCCATCCAACATTAATGCGCCCCAGTCGAATACGGGAATCACGTAAATTCAAAGGCAGCAATTGGTGTGGCGCCAGATCCGTCAAAAAGAATTTGCTCACTACACAACACTACGCCGACTTGTCCCAATCCCGCCGCCTTTTCCCAATTTCCAGAGGGGGTGGTTTCCCTGGGGATGGGAAGGGCTATAGAGACATTGTGATCGAAGCCCGCGTGGTGCAGAGGTAAGTTTTTTCATTGTGGATCGCGAGGTCGGGGGGTTCGACCCCCGGCCAGGGCAAGGTCCTATTGCCGCCTGCCACACCTATTGCAAAATTTGCCTGCGACTGAACCGATGTGGAATGGGAAAGCGCTTTTCTGAACAACGTCGTGTGTTTCAGAATGACCTTTGCCCTATGGAAGCATAGCTAATGCATCTACTTTACGTCGACTCTTCAATAAGCTACGCGATAAGATCTTCCAATCAGCCAAGGAAGATCAATAGATAGGGCTGGCTTGGCGAGAAATGACTCTCATTGTACTGCACGCTCTCTCGCTTCTCGGGTCGGCGAGAGTATGCGAAGTGAAGAGATCATTTCTCGACAAGCCAGTGAAGATCAATAGATAACGGGGCGTTCGCTGAAAAGTGCCCACAAAACTTCCTTTCGACCATCTGCGCTAAAATCGCGTGTGTGTAAAAGAAGAAAAGCAAGCGCACATGGCAGTAGAAAGGGCGATGTGAATCTGACTCTAACAATAAGTGAAAGCTCGCATCTTATCAAATCTGCTATTACTTGAAGAGATGCAGTACCTACATTGCAACCCCAACTCACAGTGTGCGTGGAAAAAAAGAGAAACAACCGACTTCTATCAAATTTTTCATACCTTCAAGAGATCCACTACCCAATTTTAACCTAAAATCAAAAAAATAAGAACAGGATACTGACTGTGCGCCTGATCCTCTATTTCAATAGTTACCATACCACATTGGAACCCGAATCTGCAGAGCAAGAGAATGTGTGGAACTTACTCTGCGCCTGCTTCTTGGGCACTTTGAACACAGTGGTCGCTCCGCAATCGCCCACTCTCGTCAGTTCGACCGTCTCAGTGAGGGAGGGACGAGCCAGATTGTGAACTGTCAGCCTGCGAGAATTGTGTTTCATGAGTATCATGACAGGGCTCGGAATAACTAAATAACTAATACATCCGTGGTTGATTCTTCAACAAAAGTCTTGAACGATGCAATTTTTGTGTTTCACAATGGCTAGGTAAGGAGTGGCACATAAGTCTATCAATGCATACCAAAATTTTGGCTCAAAACAACAACAACAACATCTCCGCTCACCTCGCCGTACTGCACTCGTACTTCTCCGGAAATTCGAAACTCGGGTCATCGACCGCCGGGTCAATCAGGAAGTAGGGGATGCGCAGCTGCGGCTGCTGCAATAATACGAATAATTCTCCAATAAAACTGTTCAAAAATCACTCTGCAAACTGGTCACACCTAGTTTTCCTAATTGTTCCTCCATTTCAGCACGTATGGTTTCGGAAACGGGCGCCGACTCATACAATCGGTTCTCTGGCGCCTTGAGCGAGACCGCATTGCCCAATGGGCTCCCCGTTTTCATCCCCTGTTATGCCTAGTCGGGCTTCTTCTTGTTCTTCCCATCTCGACCTAGAGATCATTCAAAACGAGGAGATCCTTACTTCCCTCCACTAAACTGCATCCGCTGATTCACTCGCTCTGTAGTGAGTGGGAAGGGAAAGGAAAGCCTACAGTTTCGTTACTACTCTTGTGTAATTTCGCGCGCGGTGCCGCCGCTGTTTTTCACTTCATTTCAACCGTAATCAGGATGAAAAGGCTTCCAACGCGCATAATTTTCCACACCATTCATGATGATCTTTCAGCGTGTGTGTAAAAACATGGCGGCTATTACACTGTTATTGTCGTGATCTCTAGCACCGACTTCTCGCCTGATAATATTATCGCAGAGAACGGCTCTAATCTCTCAAATGCCGTGTTTCAAACTGCCCAACTGAGGATGTGGAGGCGGATGCTCACATGTTTTGCTAATTCTTCTTCCTTCTCTTTGGTCGACCAATCCGCTTGCCTCCTCGAATCTCCCCATCTCTAGCCAGTCTATTAGCGACGAAAAGAGGGCGTAATAAAGTGTGTGCAATCTGGCCGTGACACTTTCCCTTGTTGCTCCTCACTCCTTTGCTTATTTATAGTGCCCCCTTCCCCTCCCTTGGGTCGCGGGGCTACACCGTCGTCGTCAGAATCGAGAACGCGCCTCTTCATTGTGCACACTATCTCTTCGTTCTGACCCGATCAGAGATTGTACCAAATGAAGAGACAATCTTACCACTCGTTCACACTAGACGGGTCTCATTTCCGTCCAATTCTGCGGCAAAGGAGCTGCCCAAAAAGCAGGGGGAAGCGAGGGAACTTCTTTGTTGCCCAGACTAATCTTCCCACTCGAACTTTACGAAAGGGTGGGAACGACTTCAAAAACTAGAGTAGTACAGACGTGCCCGCGTGAGAAAAGCGAGTTTGAGATGAATAAGCGAGGAGGAGAAAACAACGATTAGAATATGCAACGAGTCTACACTGTAGTCGTTCTTCTCCCTCTCTCTCTCGGATTTGAGTGGGTGGAATAAGAGGCTGAAAAAACGAGTGAGAAATGAGAAGAACATGAATTTTGCCATGTTTCATATTAGCAATTTCGCAACTTTCTTCGGATTCTCGACATTCTCAGTAGACCAATTTGGTCGGAAGAAAAGTGTTTCCCAGAATATTTCCAATTTGGATGCACGGAAATTCGTCCAAGGCGGTCTTGAGATGCACGGTCTTTTGATCTTTCTAGCATCGAGGATCGCATTAATCCTCCGCCTTCACCTCTTCCAAATATTAAATCAAGCTTTCATGAGCTTAACCAGTTCCAAGGTTCGGCTTAACTCGCACTGATTGACCAAATTGAGTAATCACTCAATCAACTGATGGTTCCACCTCCCATAAGTAATCAGAAGCCCCGCTGTATCTTTCGGAACGGAACCTTTCAATGGGAAAGATTACCATCTTAACTCATCTAATAGTGATATAGATAGAACCACCTCCACAACCTTCATAGATTCTAGCAAATAATATATTCTCTAGATACAACCACGCAATTTGGAACACTTCAACGTCACATGGCAGCGCATCAACCACCATTTTCCTAGCAGCGAAACATCGCATAACTTCATTAAATTCGTTGGAAACTGCAAGGAGAGAAAACAAAATTATAGGAAAAAAGGAAATCATAGCTGACCGCTTTCTTCTTGTTCCTTCTCACAGCAATCCTCAGTCCCTTTCCCTTTCTCACTGTGGCAGAATGGACTGCCAGGAGGACTGCATCTTCACGATCGAAACCTGATGAGAGGGCACATCACTATATCAAGATTGGTATTATCCGTGTGAAACTACTGATTTGCAGATATGCGATGAAGATAAAAAAAGAAATCATTATAAGTTTTTATTATATTTTTATAGAGCCAAATCTTCAGACACCGTCAATCTTATGAAAGATATGCAGAATCGTGAAACGGGAATTCACCAAAGAACAAAAAATTGGAAACATTACTTACCCCTTCTATCGTTGTCGCACAGTGTCACTGCGGCGAAACGATGCTGTAAAATAATTCATTAAGAATATTAAAGATTTAAATATGACCATACAACTTAATTAGCTAAACAATAACCAACTCACAATGTAAGCGTGTGCATTCAGTGTGTGCACCAGAGTCAACGGGCGGAGATTGAAGTCCTGCAAATACGTTAGCACTAATCGTAAATAATTTTATTAAAAATATTGTTTTATAATGAGATGAGAAAAAGGAACAATCGAAAAAGTATTCATCACCCAACCCTATCTGATCACGCAGGTGCACCGAATCACCAAGTTTCTTGGTTTTCGAAACTCACATCATTAAACTCGGATTTAAATATTAAAAAATATTCTGGACCATATCCACTCACCCCTACTCCCTTCACTCTCTTCGTCCACACGATACTTCTCGCTGTCAGGCGTTGCGAGTGTATTTGGGAGATGAAGGCCGACTGGAAAAGATCAGGAGGTCGTGAAAAAAAGCTTTAATCCCCAACTCAGCTCAACAACACAGTAATGGATGTTTACTAGGACGAATTGTACGCTTTTTTGAAGGCGCTTAAGGGTTAATAGCAAGAAGTTTTAACAAAAAATACAAACCTTCCCATTAGCTGCCTTGATCATCTTCCACGGCTTGTCGTAGAACTCCCTATAGAGGTCCTTTTCCTGAAAAGAAAAGGAAATGAAAAAAGCCAGTAATTGCACCTAATTATAAACCCATGACAGTCTAGTGCAGATTGAGAATATTTTTAAACAGCATGGGCAAAGAACATTACCGATACATCCATTTACTAGCTAATCATGGCAGAGTGAAACCTCAAACCTTCTTGGGCAGCATGGCCGAATTGACGTCCAATCCTCGCTCAATCAACCATGTCAGCTGCAATGCAATCAATAATGAGTTTAGCCTATTCGAGATCATGTTCTCTTTTTTGGCTGGTGCAGCAAGTATGCTCATTAAGGCTGCGAAAAAAGAACGGAGCTGGTCAATTCTAACAATTTTATAGAGCTGGTCAGTTTCCACATAATCCGAGCAATTCCAAGGCAGGCAATATTTACCACCTTTGCGAGCGGTTTAAATTTACTTTTGGTTTCCCTTGCCCTTGCATATATGCATAATATATTACCCAGTATCCTACCGTAATCCACAACCCGCCTCCCCCCTTCATCATACCTCAATCATCGAGTATTTCTCCATCATTCGATGGGCCGCATTCTTGCCCTCATCGTCGAAGTATCCATCGAAGGTGCAGCCTGATCATACAAATATTAGTTTAGTTTATTTGGAAGTCAATATGGGACCAAAATCAATTTCAATCCAACTCTCCCTTCCATATGCACCAAGTGAAACACGTATCTCGTTTCACGTACGCCTTATTACAATCGACTACTTCATCCCCTAATACGCATCATTTCATCCTAACACTATTTAAATTGTTTTCACCGTTATTTCTTCGAAATAGCATAAATATTATAAGTATTATTATTATCGTACCTCCTCTGATCATCGCTCTGATCTGGCATGGAGCTGAGAATCCGATAACATCATACAGTGTATTGGCAGGAAGAAGCGTCGATTCGTCGTCGCCCATTCGATGGGGATCGGACAGAGACATTAGAAGGGTTAGCAGCATTCTGCGAGTATAGTTTCCAGATTTGATAATGACTATGTAGTGCATCAACAATTGCCTGTTTGGACTGGTTCAGCCTCTCAATGTCAGAGTATTCCCTCCCTATCATTCTTATATCATTCCCATCCACACTCAGAGCAATTCCAAAAAAATAACAGTTTGTGATACTCAAGGATCCGTATCCGTCCTACCGTACCTGCACTTTCTGTGTTTTCCCTCATCGCAAACTGATCGGTGATCATCATCCGCCTCTGCAACGTTGATGATGGGAGAGAAGATACGAGCGAGACGCTGAGAAGGGAAATAAGGAGCAAAAGATCAAAGATTAAACACCCATCATTGAAAAATCACAAAATCACAAAAATCTTTTATCGACAAAAGATGACTGAGTACGCAACGAAATTGCAAGTTGTAAGGCTACTCAAAGACGCTGTACAGTCCAAATGCGCCTTCTCTATTCAAATTTACAAAACTTTTTTTGATTCGCACCACACTACCTGTCGCGCACTCAAATTCATATCATAAGGCTGCAGCACAAACTCACCGAGTTTAATAAATTCTTGCCACAAGATCAAAAACGCAATAAAAACTGACCAGTATGGAACTGACCATTATGGTTTGATTGATGCACTCGGAGACCTTAATCTTCTCGAAGATTGCATCTACGATAGACGAATGATCGAGAGTGAGATACATCGTAATCGCACTCATTGATATCTCCCGCTGAAATGGATCTTTAAATGTTATCTTATTCGTATACTTTCAAGTTGGGCAGATCAGGCAAATTGTCAAGGCACATTCTCGTCACGGGTTGTTCTGATAAACGAGAGGCGACGTATAAAAGACGCTATCTGACTCGATCGACATAGTGTTGGCATTCTTCAAAATACAACCTATGCTCTTTCTTGCATGGTAGGTAGTGCGTGGTGAGTGTATGCGGGGAAGGGGGTTTGCTAAGCTCCCTTGCCTCTCTGCGCTTCAGGAGGTAGTGAAAAGTGCATGATGACGTCACAGGTCAAAACGCGTAAATCGAATCCAATTGATTCGGGAGTGGTCTAGTTGTGTTCCTCGTCGAATTCTAAGACACTTTTACTCGCGGACATTTTTCGCTCAAATTTCATCAAAGGCTGAAAATCAATAAATTCAAAATTTTCGCCAGTTTTTATTTATTTTAATATATTTCCAGGTTCGTTTACAGGTGTTTTATTTGCTAAGTAAATGCGCATTGTGGTTACACATCTTCAGTAAATAGGGCGTAATTTATCTCGAAGGTAAAGGATGTTCTATTCGCTAAAAACCGTGAAAAAGTTTGACGATTTGACTTACAGTACCCATGAACTAATTGCAGGTTCCGGTTTTTAGCTTACGGCTCTGGCTCTAATCTGCCTCTTTGGTTCAAAAAAATTTCTAACAATAGTTTGACATACCGTACCTTGTTACCGTAACCCTGTCTACCGTACCCGATAGAATCACAAACTGACTTTATTTTCTAATAATGTTTTTGGTGAATATTTAAATTCGATGGTTACATTACGCGTGAGTTTCATTCATAAACCCGCGAATTTAGTATAATTTTCTATTTGCAGAAAAAAGCAAATAAGAAAAATCGTTTAAAAAATTGCTGGCACATAAAGTCAGTTTGTGATTCTATCGGGTACGGTAGACAGGGTTACGGTAACAAGGTACGGTATGTTAAACTATTGTTAGAAATTTTTTTGAACCAAAGAGGCAGATTAGAGCCAGAGCCGTAAGCTAAAAACCGGAACCTGCAATTAGTTCATGGGTACTGTAAGCCAAATCGTCAAACTTTTTCACGGTTTTTAGCGAATAGAACATCCTTTACTTTCGAGATAAATTACGCCCTATTTACTGAAGATGTGTAACCACAATGCGCATTTACTTAGCAAATAAAACACCTGTAAACGAAACTGGAAATATATTAAAATAAATAAAAACTGGCGAAAATTTTGAATTTATTGATTTTCAGCCTTTGATGAAATTTGAGCGAAAAATGTCCGCGAGTAAAAGTGTCTTAGAATTCGACGAGGAACACAACTAGACCACTCCCGAATCAATTGGATTCGATTTACGCGTTTTTACCTGTGACGTCATCATGCACTTTTCACTACCTCCTGAAGCGCAGAGAGGCAAGGGAGCTTAGCAAACCCCCTTCCCCGCATACACTCACCACGCACTACCTACCATGCAAGAAAGAGCATATGTTGTATTTTGAAGAATGCCAAGTCTCAACACAAACATGTCGATCCTCTCAGATAGTGTCTTATAAATGCAATGGTATTATGAATTCCTATCTAACATTAACAACTTTTGCATTTCTGATCGGAAGAGGAAAGCTATTGCAGTAATTCTCATTTTAAAAATCTGATCGGGCCCGACACATTGCTGTCACATGATGCGATTATGATGGATCATTACGGATTTGAGTCAATGAGATGAAGGCTGGTACGAGAAAAAAACAATAACATTAAAAATAATAACAATAATAACTCACAATCATCTCTTCCGTCGCTGCTCCGGGCATCAATTCTTCCGTCATCGCAAGCGTCTCGCGGACGAATAGCTGAAATTTCGCAACATTTTCAACTAAGACGATTTGAATATTATTTTTTAGTAAGACTGGACGTTTTGATTAAATTTACTAGGAACTAGTCCAAGGTCAAATTGATATCAACCATCCTATCATCATATATTACATTCACAACTCTGCGTTTATTTGTAAGAAAACTCAAATAAAAAATAGGCTTATTTACTTGGAACACGTAACAACGTTACTTGAAAAATATGGGCAACAAATTGAAAAATACACAAAAAAATACGTACCTCAATCTTCCCATCGAGGTCCATCACATCCTTGACCAACGGACCTGAACATACATTACAATTCGCTCGTGCGACATCCTCATTATTATCAGTTAGAACAAAATTTCAGCTTCACTTGTAGACCAGAAAAAACAGTAAGCTGTCGGCAAAATCGAAACTTTGACGTTTTAGACATCAAGCCTTAATCGGCTTAAAACCAAGGGCAAAAAAAAATAAACAGAGCCATTTGCGGATGTCCCCACTCAGTCACCATTCGATATCACCAGTGAGTTCTTCTACCGTACCCCTCACTCACTCATTCTCTCCTTCGCTTCTTTTTTCTTCTTCTCATCATAACGTTGACGAATTTGACGGAGACAAACGGCCTGAACGTTAAAATTTTCTAAAAAAAATTGTTGTATGCTCAATACAATCAAAGACCACAAGACTCCTACCACAAGACGGGAAGGAAAAACAATATTTGGCCAGTAACATTTAAGTTACTAGCATTTCATACCATGGCACGATCAGCGATAGATCCAATTTGAAAGCGATTTTCAGATATTAGTATTACTGATATAAAAGACAATAACCATCGAATGGGCGACCATTTCGGTATGGCTAATATGGCTTGTTATACCCGAGTCGTGCCATTTTGGATGCGTTGTAGGTTTAGAATGTACGCTCACCCTCTTTCCAATATCAATTTCCAATAGAGCTTGAGCGAGTGAATCGGCCTGACTGGGGAGAGAATCTATTGCATGGAGAGAAGAAACACGACGGAATGAGACGGGGAGACGCTCCGCTGAGGCACATCTACAAAAAGGAATATGTGAACGCTATGTATTGGAATAATTCCACCACATTTGCGATGTACACTTGGAGAAGCACAAACGTTGCTGCAGGTTTGTAAGAGACGTTGATGAAGAAAATTTGATATTTAGGTGGCAATGGATAAGCAGTGCGTAAACGTCAATCACACAATCCATATCTCGCTAGGATCTAGGCACACACATGTGCAGCGATGTCCGAGTGGTTAAGGAGATTGACTAGAAATCAATTGGGCTCTGCCCGCGTAGGTTCGAATCCTGCTCGCTGCGAATCTTTTGCTGCCTTTTTCGCTCACCTTCTCAACATCCGCACGTTCCTTTTATCAGTCTCCCTTTGCTCCGCACGGAATGAGTAGGGCTGAGAATATGTTTATATTTATACTAGCTAGAGCAAAATAATAGTCCCATGCCGAAATGACTGGCATCATCCCTCACTGGAACGCCAAATCACCAAGCACATTGAAATTACTCTTCCTTGATCTATCCAATCTATAGAATCCATAGTACCCTCCAAACTGACCACATCATTGATCGTTTCCATCTTGATCCATCTTCCACTCTCATACATCTTCCTTCTCCATTTATCTTCCTCCTCTTCCCATTCCTCTGCTCGATCAATTTCCTTTCCTCGAGCGGCACTCGCAAATGCATTCAGTCTGAAATTACACTAATTATATAACCAATTACGCTGTCCCCAATCGTGCATTTATTTTTCAGTCGAAACATTTGTGCTTCACGTAATCTACATCTCCAATCTGACGGGGGCTACACCAATTCTTCGAGAGATCCTTCTACTCAAAATAAACTCACCTCTATTTGACTCAATTGTTATTTTTTAGATTTTCCATAAGATTCAAGGCTACATAAAAGTCCCTCACAATTCGCGCTTCATAGACCCTATACATGTCTCGTTGTATTGCAGAAATCGATTAGTAACGAGTTGATAAGAGTAAATCAGCTCACTTCTTCTTGATAATAGCTAATTTCTTCTCGGCCCTCTCTAGTCGCGTCAGCTTGGGAGCAATCGGCTGCAATAATAAATTGAAATATTTTTAAAGCCCACTTTTTTCCGAGAAAATCGATCAGCATCTTTCACGCTTCACGAATATCACATACGAGTTGTGCGATACGGGATTGCAATAATTCCCGCCTTTACAGCTCAAAATACTAATCGCCGTCTCTTCTGCACACTCTCTCGCTCCTGGAAAGTGTGCGAAATGAAGAGACGGCTTGCCAGATATCGAACAACTCTCCAACAACCGGCTTTAACGATGGGCCCCACCTAGCGTTGTCTCAAAATCGATTGATGTGGAAACACCTCTGCCTTTCACCTATTCCTCACCTCTTCCACTGCCTCCACTGCTTCCACAATCTTCTCTTCTTCCCTCATCCTTCCTCTTTCTTCTTCCTTCCTTTTCCCCTGCGAACCATGGGAGTGCAACTAAAATAAACTATTATTGCATCCATGCAACCTAAGCTCACAATCAGTATAAGTTGAAGATAAGTTGAAATATACAATAATATTGATACTCCGAAAATTGGGCAATTCAAGTCTAAAAAAAATGAAACCTCAGTCATCTTCCTTTCTATCGTCTGTTCTTCTTTCTCCTTATATTTATCCCTTCCTCCTTCCCTTCTCTCTTCCCGTCTTTCTTCTCTTCTTTCTTCTCTTTTCTCTTCCTTTCTTTCTTCTCTTCTCTCTTCCTTTCTATGCTCATCTCTGTCGTGCTTTTCCTTCTTCTTGTATTCCATCTCTTTTATGTCGTATCCCTGCAATACAATTCATAATCACTTTTCTAGTTGAGAACCAAGCCCCGCATCTTCGATTCCGCCTCTACAATACAGGATGACACTAGGATGAGAACATTCGGGTGAAAACTAATTTTACAGAATTGTAGAATTTTGTCAGTCGGTTATCATCCAAATGTTCTCACCCGACCTAGTGCCATGTAGATAGGATAAACATGAAACCTTGTCCCACCTTCTCCTTCATTTTCTGCTCCAGCTTTTTCCTCTTCTTCTTCATCTCCAACTCGTAGTGGGACATCTTCTGAAGTGACAGATACCGTAACCACAGAGGATATGGAGATACCGTATGCCAAGAGATAGGTAGCTACCGTACCTGACCCTCACTCGGTGCAGGCTCCGAACGTTCTGTGCGCATTGATGGATTCAGCGGAGATCTGAAGATCAGGGATAACAAATTCCAAATGATGTCTGATCATTGCTGGGATAAATCTCAACTATGCCATGAAGAGAAGTAGTTTGAAACATTTTCCGCGAGGCCCCCTAACAAGAAGATAAATGTTCAAAAATTGCTGTGCCCTTGTCAATCAGCGGAATAGTTTGTATCGGCAACCACATGAATACAGTAACCCAGAAAAACTGACTCCTTGAGAGAAGCGGCGATACTGGCCTGTTTGTAGAGCTCTTCGCGGGCTTTCCTGGAAGAAAATCGATAATTTCGAAAACAGCCAACGCAAACTGACTTTTTTCGCTCTTCGTCCTCCCTATTCTTGATCTCATTCCTCTCGGCTTCCTTCCTCTCTCTTCTCCGCTTCTCCTTTTCCTCCAATCTAAAATAATTATTAATTAACGAAGAAAAATTGAATGGAATGGTCTTCCCGCAGTTCAGGCATACTGGAATCAGAAGGGGGTACAAAAAACTGGCCTCTTTCGTTCCTCATCCTCCTTATTCTTGATTTCATTCCTCTCAGCTTCTTTTCTCTCTTTCTTCTCCTTCTTTCGCTTCTCTTCCTCTTCGAGTCTGATTTTTATAAAATAAATAATAATAATGAACATACGAAGGAATAATATGGCAATAGTAATCCCGCTAAAATCTTTTTGCAACTAAAAAACTTGGATTACGAATGACAAATGCTTTTTTTCCGCCTACCGTAATCTCGGAATACAAACAACTAACTCCTTCACTGCTGCCTTCTTTAGTCTCTCCTCTTCTTCAAGTCTGAAAGATTTGAAATTAAAATGGATCTCGAAATACAAACTAGGCATAATTTTAACTGGCATCTGAAGCCCCCCCCCCCCGACAAATCTGATATCGTAAGACCAGAATAATATAAAAACCCACTCCTTCACAACAGCAGCAGCCTTCTTTTGCAGTTCAGCCCTATCCTTCCTGGAAATATCGATTCGTTGGAATACAGTAACCAATCGACAATTGCAAACTGACTTCTTTCGTTCATCCTCTTCATTCTTTCCTTCATTTCCATCCGAAGTTGAGAGGACGGAACTACAATGGATGAATTGGAACGCTGCCAAATTTCCTGAACGCTTACTTCTTTCTCTTTCTCTCTTCCTTCTTCTTCTTTCGTTCTTCTTTGCTTCTGAAAGTGATCAATGCATTGACTACCGTATTCCCACACAGTTACCGCAAAATATGAAAGCGTTCCGCGTATTCCTATTCCTATCTGTCATTCCCAAATTAGACCGAAGAATCTCTGGCTCTAGCAGATGTTAAGAATCGTTTCCTAGAGGCCCTAGTAACATTTAATGAGGAAATTAAAATTTTAGAAATAATTAATAATGAGCAAGCACATATAATGTTTCGCATTGTACGCTAAACACCGTATTGCCAATCTACGCAAATGAATTGTACGATACCGTACCTCTCGCTATCCTTCGTATCAGCCGACTCATCTCTATGACTCTTCTTCTTTTTGTGCTTTCTGAAGTGATAAATGCACCTAGATTCGTGCAACTACGATGCCCCTACAAGGTATCACAAACTACCGTACTTGGCCTTTTCTTCATCTTTATTCTTCACTTCTTTCTTCTCATCATCCGAGCTTTCGAAGAGCGCGGCGACCTGTGACTTTTCATTTTTATTGCTTAAATAATTAATTTGCTACCTCCTTATTCTTGGCCTGCTGAGGGCTCGGGGAACGCTGCAATGATAATCAGTAATGAAACAAACATTAGAAAAAGAGTCAATATTCTTCGTCCTCGATGAATTGCGAAGTGTATTAACCGAGCGCGTTTATGTTTCACGTATTTGACTGAATCAGGAGCTTTTAAATCGAGTTATTTCTTTTCGGACGCAATTTTAGAAAAAAAAAATGTTTCTCTTCTCGGACGTACGATAGAGGTATACGACATAGACTGTCAGACATCGTTCTGATTGCTCTCACCAAATCAGCGAGATCGTCATTCACCTGTTTCTTCTTCTTCTTTTCCTCTTTCTTATCTTCCACTTTAGGACGACTACCAGAGGCTTGAGGAGACCGGGACCGAGCCTGGAATACAGTACACCATGTTCAGAGATAACACAAAATAAAATAAAATGATATGGTTCTCTCAATCCACATTCTAACCGTATCATTATCATCAGTACTATCAGTACCTTATAAATTTGTATTCGTACACTCGACTGGTCCGAATACAAATTTCTAAGAGTAACCAACACTGGAAGGTTTTGAGAAACTAAGTATTCGAATCTGTACTTAGAACCTTTTCCGTTTTCTTCTTCCTTTCGCCCTCATCCGGTTCGCTTTCATCATCTGACTGAAAGAATTCGCATATATAATAAATCGGAAAAAAAAGAATTTTAAAACTTGAAAAAAATTAAAACAATCGCTTACCGATACAGGAAGCATCCAGTCTCGGAAGTCTGGAATGAACAACGATTACATACCACATCGCTGTTGCAGAACATTAGGTCATTCAAAAGCCTTGATTTGAACAAAGAAACAATGGCATGGATTGAAATGCGGCGGTATTCGCTTTTTTTTGCTAAAACTTACTTTCAGGCAACTTTATTCCCTTCATTGCACAATAGTCCATCAGTTTATCCGCCATTAGCGTATTGAAGTTCTCGATTGGTTCCCATGTATCGTCTGTCTCTTCGAATCCCTTCCACCGAACCTGCCGATTATTTTAATATTGTTTTTTTAACTAATTAACCTTTTCATTAATTAAATAACCTTGAAGGCGTAGCCAAAGTTGCTTTTCTCCATTGCGGCAACATCAAAGGTGTGCCGAAGATGTGATGTTTGCAAGTACACTTTCCCTTTGTGCAGCCTAAAACAATTGTTTAAAGGTAAAAATGTGTAGAACTACTGGATCTAGTACACTACAACAGTGAAAAATCCGAGTTTTCCCGTAATATCAAAAGTGCAATACATTACATACACTCATATAAGTTGGTTTGAATTGATCGTGGAGTTTACACGAAAGCGCTCTTACCACATGCTATCGACGATCTTTTTCACTTGGTATATCACATCATCTCCCTCCGTTTCCTGCAGGGAAACTCGATTAAAATTAATTCAGGAATAAATTAGAATTTAATTTTAAATATTACAACGAACCTCATCACTGCTCACACGACTAACATTCTTCGGTTTGAGGTTTCCCGTACCAGCGAGAAACGACGTCATTGGTACCCTGACATAAACGAGGAATGGTCTGCGTTACAAAAGAGTGACATCATTTCGCACGCTCTGGTTTCTCGTAACCACTGGTATACTAGTATAAGTGGGCAGAGTTTATGGTTACCACTGGTTTACCTGTACCCTAATTACTGTTATACCAGTACCCCAACCACCGGTTTGGATACTCGCATACCAGTGGTTACGAGAAACCAGAGCAAGTCAAACATGCGCGAGAGGATGCGAAATGAGGATATCATGCCAAAAGAGTCCTGCGAGAACTAGTATTGAATACGGTAACCATAGCATTAGTGATAAAAAAATACTATACAACGAATCGATCACATTCTGTAATACAGTACCATCGTGCCAGATACTTGCGATCAGTGATCATCAACTGATTCTTTATTTACTCTTTATTAAACTGCGATAGCAATCATTTATCTTGCACATATAAAGAACACGGTAGAACAACAATTTGTAATACAATGAAGATAATCTTCGGGACATTGTCAGTGAGAGGGCCCGCTCACCGATACAGGTAGCATCCAGTCACGGAAGTCTGCAATGAACAACGATTACATGCTGCATCATTGCTTCAGAAGTTCTGAATCAGAACATTAGGACACCCAAAAGGATTGATTTGTGCATAGTACATTTATTAAATTGAATTGCAATCGTTCGCTATTAGATATTTTGCTAAAAGTCTATTCTTTTATTTTTTTTGTTCGATCTATAGTTTAGCACTTCACTTACTTTCAGGCAACTTTATTCCCTTCATTGCACAATAGTCCATCAGTTTATCCGCCATTAGCGTGTTGAAATTCTCGATTGGCTCCCATGTATCGGCTTCCTCGTCGAATCCCTTCCAGCGAACCTGCCGAATATGTTTGTTATCTATTTTTAAAAAAAAATTAATTAACCATTTAAATAAAAAAAATACCATGAAGGCATAACCAAAGTTGCTTTTCTCCATTGCGGCAACATCAAAGGTATGATGTATATTCCCTGTTTGCAAGTACACTTTCCCTTTGTGCAGCCTCAAAGAGTTGTTTAAGGATGGAACAGTGTAACAGTGAAAAACAACAGTGAAAAATCCGAATTTTCCCATAATATCAAAAGTGCAATCGTTTTTGCGTGTATCCGGGCCATACACTCACAAGTGGTCAGATTAATGGGGTTGCTCAATTTATAAAGGAGCCTAGACAAAAGCATTCTTACCACATGTGGTCGACGATCTCTTTAACTTGGTATAACACATCATCTCTCTCCGGTTCCTATGGTGAAAATAAATTTTATTGTAGTTTAATATTAAAGAATACAACGAACCTCATCACTGCTCACACGACCAGCATTCTTCGGTTTGAGGTTTCCCGTACCAGCAAGAAACGACGACATTCTTACCCTGAGAGAAACAAGGAACGGCTTGGGAAGAAAGATCTCTTCATTTCGCACACATTTTGTGAGATGAGAAATGATGAAATTTTACCAAATCATCCCGAAAGAGACTGTTGAATACGGTAACCATCGGAATGCTTAAGCACATCAGAAGAAATACTACCCAGTAATTCGATCACATTCTGCATTACAGTAACGTCGTGTCAGATATTTCCGATCAGTAATTATCAACTGATTCTTTATTTGCTCTTTTTTAAACTGCGATAGCAATTATTTATCTTACACATATAAAGAACACGGTAGTACAGCAATTTTATTACAATGAAGATAATCTTCGGAACTTTGTCAGTGAGCGCACTCACTATTACAAGAAAACTATCGACAACGAAAAACAGGGTAAAACACAAAAACACCTTTGCAAGGCACGGGACACTAATTATACCGATGATACAGTTCCGTGGTTTGAAAAGAAATAATTTAGCACAATAATTTAGCTCATCACAAACAACTTTGAGAAAAGAGGATGTGGGAATCTACAATTTGATAAATACAACTGCTAGGGGCACAAACGTAATGGATAGATAATTACAGATACAGATAAAAAGTAGTTTAGCTCAGGCTAAATCAGTGAACTTTCCCTGAGCATTCTTGAAGGGAACGATAAAGTATTGGGCCAGAATGACAGAGTATTCTGGAGGAGAGACCAGCTGGAGTTGGCACTCCGTGAAACGACGACCAGACACAAGCACTGAAAACCAGTAAGTTTGAAATCTACCATCTTAATTGGCATCAAATCTTCCTCTGATTCAAGTGATACATTACCCTAGCGCAACCCGAATCCACAGTGTTCGAAACCGTGCGAAACTTACATTGAGCCTGCCCGGTTCATATTCAATTTTCATGAATTGAAGATGCCTAATTGTCACCCAAAACCACAAAATAAGATGAGAATACTGACTCTGCGCCTGCTTCTTGGGCACTTTGAACAACGTAGTCGGTCCATTCGATCCGATTCTCGTCAGTTCGACAGTGTCGTGACGGGAAGGAGTGGAGAGATTGTGAATGGTCAACCTGCGAGAAATGTGTTTCATGAATATGATGCTTGGGCTCGGAAATACCGAAAAACAAATATGATTATACTATACTTCATCTTATATAGCATAAAAAACTGTTTTAGGAAAGAAATGCGTTTTTAAAGTAAAATCCCAAAATTATGCCAATTATTACACAAAATCATACCTCGCCCAAACGCACTGGTAAGTCTCATGCTCATTGAAAGTCGGGTCATCGCTCGCCTGGTCGATCAGGAAGTACGGAACGCGCAGCTGCGGCTGCAGAAAATAAACACATTTATCGATCATTAGTTTTTCTGCAGGTGATCTACTGTTGCAATGCATCCATATTATCTTTGGTATACGGTCAGTAGACGCTCGAATTCGATTCTACCAAATCTACGCACATTATTCCTTCTAGGTGCTTTGCTGTTGCAGTTCGTTCTTAATATATTCGAGCAACACTCCAATAGCCACGAACATACATGAAAAAGGTAGGTGACAAAAAACTTCGAAAGCCGGACAGGTTTATGAAAAAAAACTGTGGAAATCAACTAATTCTTTGAAAGCGGGATTTGCGAATCGTAGGTTACATGCCGTGTTAATGGAAACGTCGAAAGGGGGTATGTTTTTAAATTTCAGGTAATTTTCGACTAGCTTTTTCATGTATGATCACGAATGTAATCACTCACAGTCTTCTTCTTCTTGTTCGTTCTCACAGGAATCCTCAGTCCCTTTCCCTTTCTCACTGTGGCAGAATGGACTGCCAGGAGGACTGCATCCTCATGGTCGAAACCTAGAGAAGAGATTGCTTATTTTAGAAGCTTAAAGACCAGGACGATCAATGTTTGAGAGGCTCCCGAGTTATAAGACACGCGTGAAACGCCCATTCAGCCATCAAACAAACGCCTATGGTGACTAAAGAAAATAGTTGTCAAACACCCTCTTGTACCCCCGAAAGCCTGGCGTTGGTGGTTCGCGCTCAACACTGCATCAATTCCACCCGATCAGCCGAAACATTTGTGTTTCATCTAATCTACATCTCTAACGTGGCGCGATTTCACCATCGACAATCTTAATCTGCCTCACCCTTTCTCTCCACGTCGCACAGTGTAACGGCGGCGAAGCGAGTCTGCAATGGAAAAAAATATACCAATTAATTTTTAAAAAATCAAGCCCAAAAGTAGTTAAAACTTGTGATGGGTCTGTCAAAAGATATTTTGCGAAATCATCATAGTATTGACAATTGAGATTACAACAAATAACTTGCAAAGTGAGCGTGCGGATTAAGCGTGTGCACCAGCGTCAATGGGCGAAGATTGAAGTCCTGAAGTTAAGTTGCAATGCTAGAAATTTTAAACGCTCATTTTAGATCGGCCATCACTATTGCTTATTTTTAGAAACTAATTCAAGACCGAATCAAGGAATCAAATCATGTAACGTCTTTACCCACAAGATAGAGCATGAATGAACGTGGAACTATTCTTCTTTTTTTTATGGCTGGACGACATAAATCTCTTATCCCCCCAGTCACCCTTTCACCCTCGACTTACCACTCCCTGTAATCTCTTCGTCCACACGATACTTCTCGCTGTCAGACGTTGCGAGTGAATTTGGGAGATGAAGGCCGACTGAAAAATAAGGACTTGGCATTTCCACAACATAGTGAGACAATCCTGAAGGTTGTGTAGGTTGTGTTTAGTGTTTCTGTAGCGTTGGAAAAAACGAAATAACCAACTTGGAACTTATGACCACTAGTTATCAATATCGTGAAACATCGGGTCACCATGAAACCTGTTTCGCATTACTCGTTAGCCAACCTTAGTATTCTTCGATTCCTTGATCAACTTCCACGGTTTGTCGTAGAATTCGTTCTCCAAGTCCTTGTTCTGCAGTGTCAATGAATTAGGATGTTTTAAATATCGCGAAATCCCGTATCTACCACCCAATGAATTGTACTTTGCCTTTCGAAATTTCCCCGATGAACAATCGACCGTAGAAACCGATGCTCATTGAAGTAGATCCCGTGAAACCTCAGTCAATCTAGAGGATAATTTTTAAAATTCCGCCGAAATAGTGGAACACACCATTGTCGGGGGGTTCCCAAGATGGAAACAAGTCCAGTGCAGATCAGCATTCATAAATTTGTGACCTTCAGAGTTTCCAGAATGCATATACCCCTATCCAAAACTCTAAGCAACCGTGTCACATCCAGTTATTATGCCCCTCAATAATGGTCCCTAAATAGAAATACAAGAAATATGGTACATTGGACATGACTTGTTGAACAATTGTCTCCAGCTTACCTTCTTGGGCAGGATGGCCGAGTTGACGTCCAGGCCACGCTCGATCAGCCAGATAAGCTGCAATGAAGTGGATTACCATTCTAGCAGATCCGATCACCCCGTTAGTTTCGCGCCGCACTGATTCTACAATACCGCTAGGGAATCCATCCACGCCGATAAAGCATCGATGTCAAGTGGAGAAAAAAACATTGTTAATGTGACACAACAAGACCTAAACACTTGAATTCTTTAAAAAAATAAAACTATTCCGATCACCCGCAAGTTTCCCTCCGCACTGATTCTATACATTGTCCCAAGTGCAAACTACAAACTATCCAGCCCATGAAAAGAAAATACCGTAATCCTACCGTACCTCAATCATCGAGTACTTCTCCATCATTCGATGGGCCGCATTCTTGCCCTCGTCGTCGAAATATCCATCGAAGGTGCAGCCTGGGTATTTTTAAAGAATTATTTAAGGAATCAGATTCTCTGGTCTTTATTCCCCTACTGAAACTCAGATCATCCATGATCATTATTCAAAATTTATGGCCCGTCTTTTCATCTTGTCATCTACCGTAATCCATCGTCTACCGTACCTCCTCTGATCAGTGCTCGGAGCTGGCAGGGAGCTGACACTTCCATTGCATCATAGAGTGTGTTGGCAGGAAGGAGAGACGAATCGTCGTCGCCCATTCGGCACGATTCGGCCAGAGACATCAGAAGGGTAAGCAGCATTCTGAGAGGGGATAGTCATTATATAAAGTAGATCAATTTTAAACGACCTAAATCAGAATCGGTATCTTGTCACACATACCGTATCTACATAACATGAATTTATATTGCTAAAGTTAAAAATGAATCAAAATCGCTTGCAATTGATACACTAGCACATCTGGAATTACAGAAACACAAATCAGTTCAATATTAGAAACATTTTATGTAAAAATTAACGACTCCGATAAAACAACCCTCAGAGCCCGTCAATCCTTCTCACACCATCAATTCAACCGCCTACCGTATCCGTCCTACGGTACCTACCGTACCTGCACTTTCTGTGCTCTCCCTCATCGCAAACTGAGCGGAGACCTTCGTCCGCCTCTGCAACGTTGATGATGGGAGAGAAGATACGAGATAGAGCCTGACATTTAATTATTATTTTAGCCATACAATTTGAAGAAGCCATTGACTGATCCTGGATTCAACAACTATGCCACACCCCCGGTGCACAAACCCACCATGTCGAATCGGCCAAAATTTCTCAAATCTGTACGTCTATTTAAATAACTAATTCATCTAAAAAAAATTTTTAATTAGAAAAAACACTGACCAGAACAACTTGAGTGATGCAGTCCGCGCTCTTCAGCTTAGTTTCGAGTACTTTAATGAGAGCTGCGTGATCCAACGAGAGGAAAGCGTAGATTATACGATTGGAATTCTTTCGCTGAAAGGAATGAGCGATTGCTTGACTGTCTTATTTCTCCTATACTCCGACTATATTGTATTCATGGGTCCGGGAAAATAGGAAAAAAATGGGAAACATTGTGCCCGCGAGATTTTTGCAACAGATATCACTGAGGAACGAGTAAACACGGGCACTGTAACAACTCATTTTGACAATGCCGCAACAATGCAATATTCACTACAAGCAGTTCACATTTCGTTTGCGGGTACCAAGTGCAAAGATGGCATTTTAGCGTTACATGCAACCCTTTTGATGTGGTGCGATTACGAAACAATCGAATTGTCAAAAGGTGCAAAATTGTAAACCCGACTCACATTAGCCTCCTCACTCGTCTCTCCCGGCTTAAATCTGTCCATAATCGACTGCGTCTCTTTGATGAATGACTGCAAAGGAAGGAATCAGTGTGCTTGGAGGAAGGGCTCATATCTATCAGAGTTCGATTACTTGGGTTTTCAAAACCACCTAATGTAGGTAGTTTTTTTTAAAAACAATTTGTTCTTGAGCCCGAATGTGGGTTACTATATTCCCATTGCTATCCTACATAATCAAAACATGAGTTGTATAGGTGCTCGAATCAAAAAAAGGTACTCAAATGATCGTTACCTCAGTCTTCTCCTGGAGATCCAAAATGCTATTCGCTTCCTTGAAAGCGTCTGAAAATTTTTTTTATTAAAATTCGTTCTGCAATTACTCGCAACAGATAGTGTAGATCACATAATATCCCGCTGAAACGCATATCTTCCAGCTTAGCATAATCAGCCGAAATGCAGATTCGATGGCATTTCACAAGTGAATGCTACGACACATATACCTAGTACTTACTCATTTCCTCCCTCTTTTCCTTTCTCTTCTTCTCTTCGAAATGGTTTCTCAATTGACGAAGTCGAATGGCCTGAAGACATTTGATATTTAATTAGAATTAGAATTCTTTTATTCGATATTTGTTTTTTATACCGTCCATTTACTAAACAGAAATTACAGTTGACAATAAATTATGCCATTCTCCTATTTGTCCCATTTATCTACTGTTCATTCTCCAGTGGAGGCCAGTACAAAGGTGTATCGTAGTTCTCCTCACGGGATAATTCTCAAAATGGGCAAGATTTGTCGGTTTCAAAGTTTCGTCTAAATTTACTCCAGTTAAATCCGTGCTGCGAGCTATCCTTACAATCAGTCAGCTCAGGGCTGGTTCAATCTTTTCAGAATGAGCGGCTGCAGTCAAAAAAACCTATGGACGGAGTATCCTGACCTTCTCTCCAATATTCATCTCCATTAGTGCTTCAGCGAGAGAATCGGCTTGACTGGGAAGATAATTCATCGAATGGAGAGAGGAAAGACGACGGAAGGAGACGGGTAGACGCTCCGCTGAGGCACATCTACAAAAAATGATTAAGTTTCGAATATACGCAGGTAAAAACCAATTCATTTCTAGTCATTCTGCTTAACCACTCAACCATTGCTACCCATCCTACTTCGAACTGTGAATAATTATAAAATGGACGAAGAATCATGCTAGTGATTTTTCCAAGAATGTCTTACGCTGATATTGTCAATTGGAATAAAGGCGATGTAAGTGTCAATCATGCAACCCATATCTCGCAAGGATCTTGGCACGTGCATGTGCAGCGATGTCCGAGTGGTTAAGGAGATTGACTAGAAATCAATTGGGCTCTGCCCGCGTAGGTTCGAATCCTGCTCGCTGCGAATCTCTTTTGCCGTCTTTTTCACTCGCCTTCTCAACGTCCGCACATTTTTAGTGTCCGTTTCTCCTTGTTCCGCACGGAATGAGAAGGGCTGCAACGTCCAATATTAATTCAAGTGAATAGCAATCATCGTTTAGCCCACCGACTATGTGAACTTGCTCAAACACGACATCACCGGGTCTTACAACAAACCTAGTGATCAGACTACGGTACGGCACTTTCCTAGTTTAAATTTTAGGAGGATACTGCGCATTTGCCTCCGGGCAGGGGTTAGACTCGATGGTTCCACCCCACCCACAACTTGGATGCGGGGCTTGATTACAAAGTAGTAAAGTTGCTACGGTACTAACCACATCATTGATCGTTCCCATCTTGATCCATCTTCCACTCTCATACATCATCCTTCTCCATTTATCCTCTTCCTTTTCCCATTCCTCTGATCGATCAATTTCCTTTCGACGAGCGGCACTCGCAAATGCATTCAGTCTGAAATTAATATATTTGTAATTTCTATTTCTCATGAACAATTTGTGCAAAGTCTTCCATTCTCAACTTTATTAAATAAATTTTGAAATTTCTATTGCTGACGGCTCATGAAATTCGAGCAGTCTTATAAAGCCACATGCCCACTTTAGACTTTCAAAAGATTCAAAACAGTATCATCACCCCCCCCCCCCCCCCCTTAGAATTTGTGTTTCATTGCAGCTACATGTCCAGTGGTATTACTGAGACACGATCGTTGAGAATAAAGCCCAGTTAACAATCCAACCTCTTCTTGATGATCTCTAGTCGTTTCTTGGCCTTCTCAATACGTGTTGGTTCGGGAGCAGCCGGCTGCAATGTTCAATTCAACCTGTATCAGTTGTGTTTCATGAAATCTATTAGGTGCTGTCATCGCGAACATGTCAATTTCTCTTTTCTCGATCGTCTATTAAAAACAACAACTAGCTGCCACTCTGAATACCCCTGGCAGTTTGGTGTTTCAAGTATGCTAAAGAAGGAAATAAGGAAGTACTCACTTTCTTCTCTCCTTCCTCTTCGCGTCTCGCCCTCTTACGAGATCCACGAGAAGAGGTGTGCTGAAATAATGGCACTTCTTCGATTTTTAACCCAGCCTATTATCTCAGAGTATTCGCACCCCCATCATTCTATTGTTGCGTGGACCAAAGTCGAAAAAGTTCCGAAATCACAGTAGCGTAAAAACTAGGTCTTTTGCAAGGGCTGTTTGTATCAAAATCGCGGAAATCTTCAATTTGCCGGCATATCTCCCATTTCTGAACGAAACATACCTCAATCTTCTTCTTGAGTTCCACTCTTTCTTCCTTCTCCTTCTTTACTTCTTTCTTTTCTACTTTCTCCTCCTTCTTGCCTTCCTTCTTCTGTCCATCTTTCTTGTGCTCGCCCATCTTCTTTTTGCCATCCCCCTTCTTCGGTATTACCTGTAATCGCAAATATTTTGCAAACATTATCTAAACAACGTAAAAGAAGAAAGAAGCAAAATGTGAATAGTCCTTCTTATCAAATTCAGGTTTCATTAGAATATCGCAAGAAGTATGACCTCAACCTTCTCCTTCATCTTCTTTTCCAGTTTCTTCTTCTTTTTCTTCGCCTCCAACTCGAAGTGGGACATCTTCTACAACAGACAAATTAATCGATACCGTATACCTTTCTCAGGAATCGATACCGTACCGGAGTATCGCTCGAAGCATCGACGGAAACGTCTCTCGTCGGGACCAATCTGAAGGGATACCGTAATACTTCCTGTGATTTGGTTAGATGGATTCGAAATTTAACTTTTCGCCGAACCAGTAACGGAAGAGAGCACAAAATAAATGGATGAAACCCGAATCTCACCCTTTCGATGTCTTCTTTGACTCGGCTGGTTTCGGCTTCTCTTTGTCACTGAAAATTCAAATTTTAAATCGCAAAAATTATTAAATACCCACATCTTAGACTGTTTCTTCTCCTTCTCTCGCTTCACTTCCTTATCGACTCTGAAGTAATCACAGATTAGTCATTGACACTGGCCGTGAATCTAGAGAAATTCAAATTTCATTATTACACACAATTACCGTACCTCGATGTCTCCTCAGTATCGATCGATCCATCTCTCTTGTTCTTCTTCACTGCGGTAGGCGTTCCTTTGGCCGTACTATAGAAACAAATATACAGTCTTCTTCCTCAATATTGACAAGCTAAAACAACCCCTACCTCTGAGATTTATCCTTATCGATCGATCCATCTCTTTTGTTCTTCTTCACTGCAGTAGGCGTTCCTTTGAACGCACTGTAATTAAATGCTTTAGAAATCTGAAGAAAATTCACCGTTCTGATGTTCAATCCGGTACCGAAAGCGTTAATTATTTCATAACTCACCCCTTTCCGACTGGAGTACCCCGTTTCGGTAGTTTCACGATCCTAGAATTTGATTGATTCGTAACTCTACAGTAATCAACAGCCGATCACAAACTGACTTCTTCTTAACTAAATCGCCCTCCTCCTTCTCAGAGTCATTCCCATCCGATTTTGAGACGAACGAACTGAAGGGAAAATTCGAATTACTGAAGACGGTCACACACTAATGTGCTTTTTCCCGCGAGATCAAATGGGATCCGCAGTTTCGAAGAAAATATCTAAAGATAATGGGATAACAGCAAGGGCAGCTCCAGATGATTAAGCGGAGATATAGCCCAACAGTGCTACCTCAATACCCACTTCTTCCTTTTCCTCTCTTCAGGCTTCTTCTTGAGAGGTATCTTCTTTCTGAAAGTACTGTTTCGATTACCAGATGAACGTTATACACAATTACTGTATTCATACATAAAAAAATCAACTAAGATATTTTTTGAAAACCGGTTATGTTTACGGCAACTTCAATTAAAACGTATCAAATCTTGAAAACCCGAAGATTTTCCTTATTAATTTTCCTCCAAAAACCGGCTATGTTTTCGAATTGTAGGTATTTTTACTGTGACTATACCATGAACGTATTTCCAATTACCGTACCTCGGTGTCTCCTCAATATCGATCGATTCGTCCCTTTTCACCGTTTTCTTCACTGCTGTCGGCGTTCTTTTGACAGTGAGCGGACTATAATAATCAAGTTGCTGTCTTATGTTCTTTATTGAAATAGCTACCGTACCTCGGAGATTGATCATTATCGATCGGTGCAACTCTTGGAATCTTAAGACGGAGCGGCGAAACTCTCATCGGATCGGATAACTTCCTTGAATGAATTATTTATCTAAGCAAGTCTACCGTAATCCTACGGTGTCAATATTCTACCATACTTCGAATCCATATCTTCCTCTTTCTTCGTCTTTTTCCTCTCATCATCCGAACTGTCGAACAGCGGATCGAACTGAAATTTAAACAAATTAATTAATATAATTTAAAAAAAAATTTATCACTTTAAAATATTATTGGTGAATTACCTTATTCTTATTCTTGGCCGGTTGCATAGGACTCGGCGAGGGCTGAAAATGTATTAGATTATACTTGATATATGACTAATTGACTGACTGCTAAGAGTGAAAGGGCGAAAGGTCGTTAACTATACAAAATTAATCATTATTGTAGGCTTGTTGAAACACAAATATCCGGAGTTAATATCACAAATGGATCACTAATCATTTCTAGCTAAAAGAAAATAGAAAACAAGCTGAAAGCTGTAAACACTAACCGAGAGAAAGAGATCATCCTTCAGTAGATTTATCCGGCTCTTTCTATCATTCTTCTTCTCATTCACTGCTCGACTGCCCGACGGTTGAGGAGACGGGGAACGAACCTGCACATCATTTTGTAAGGACGGAGAAATCAATATATTATACCGTACCGCAGTCCCCCGCACCAGAGGGTTAGAAATTAGAAATAGAATGCGCGGGAGACCCCTTGTGCGAAGAATGTGGTTATACCGATAAATTTGTGAGTACGGTAACGGGGACAGGAAACCTAACGTACTTTCTTCTTTGAACTTCCGCTACTGTGGTTGCTCTTCGTATCATCCGATCCACTTGACCCTTCGTCCTGAGAGAAATCGATTTAAAAACTTTGATTGTAGATAATTAAATTAAATTAACAGAAATATAAAGGCACTTACCGAAGCATGAATCAGCCAGTCTCGGAAATCTGCAATGAATTAGCGTTAAAAGCAATATGGGCTTTTGTTAGACCAGCCATTGATATTATGCAAGAAAATAAGCAAGATCTTAATGTTAGTCGGTGTGATAGAATTCGAGTGAAGTCGATGCTCCACCTGGTACTGTTCTATCAACCGAAACCTTTTGATTCAACTAAATCAACGAGCAAGGTCTCTCCATCAAACTTGTTCAGTGATTAACCACTTACTCTCGGGTAACTCGATTGAGTGCCTCTTGCAGTACTTGCGAATCTTTTTGGTCAATGTAAGGTTGAAGTTCTCTATCGGTTCCCAGGTGTCATCTTTCTCTTCGTAATTCAGCCAGCGCACCTGCAAAATGACTTAATATTAAATTTAGTTTAATTGCATATTTAAAAATATATGTTTTAACAAAAAAAAGACTATGTAAAATATTTACCTTGAATGCGTATCCGAACTTGCTTTTCTCCAGTGCGTCAACATTAAAGGTATACGGGCCGGCATTGTGTGCTTGTTGGTATACTCTACCCTTGATGAGCCTGATGAAGCATATTTATAGTTTAATATTTTATGAAAAGCTATTGAAAAAAATAACAAAAAACGATCAATTTCTAACTTCATGTGCTTAACAATCTTCTTAACTATAAATATTTCGTCAGGGGTCTCTACATCCGATTCCTGCAATGCAAAATACTTAATCGAGATCTGCAAGATAATCAAAATTCGAGAACTGATCAGAAAATCACCTCGTACTCATCGCTCGAGCTCAAACGCTCTATGCGGCTCCCAACAGTGGAAGCATTCTTCGATTTGAGGTTCCCAGTAAAAGCAAGGAAATTCATGGTGACCCCTGAATGATTTATAAGCTAATTTAGATTACAATCGATTAAACAATGAAACAAAGAAAACTGTCTGAAAACAAAGAGCGCAACAAAAAACTGCCACGTTGTTTTACTGTATACCGTACTTTCAATTGCATATTTTTTGCTGTTATCGTTAACTGTATTTTTAAAAAAAAATTTTTAAATTATTTTTTTTTCAAATAATATATTCTGATTTCCGAATGCATTGCCGTCCCATCTCCTTGCTTCTCTTCGTAATAATGTTTATGAACTGGCCCTGACCCCCTCCTTCCCGTCCATCATCTCTCCTCTCTCGACTTATGTGTCCTCCTCATCGATAGTTTACACTGCAACAGGCCTCTCTATGACTAAGCCTCGTACTTTGCGGGGAGAGGCGAAAAAGTGAAGAAAGAGACTCTGAGGGGAGAATAGTTGCTTCTTTCGCTTTTTCGGCTGGCACAGCGGCCAGGTGTGGCCATTTATCAACAGAGACTCTCAGAGTGAGAGAGAGAAGGGGAGAAGATACGATTGCGAATGTCGATGGATCCCTTCACACATCTAGCGAATTTCACACATTACATCGCATAAAGAACAGATAAAGACATCGAGGAACGAGAGCGGAATGCATTCTATCCAGATGGCCTTCCTCCAATTCAAGAGACCGCTCAGTTCACACGGTGCTCAACGTGTCAGATTGCTAAAGATCAAAGATGCCGCCCGGAATTTCATCCCATAAGTTCTCAGAAAAGAATATCACCCGTTGCATTCATCAATTGTTCTGTCATACACTCGAAAGATCTACACAGCACGAAAGTTAAGAGAATTTTCCTCAACCAACATCAGCTTCGAGCTATCTTTCAGATGTCTACTGGTAACGCTGAATGTAAGGAAGAGGATGGACCTGTAGAGGTCTTCCAGTTGCCATCTCCCCTCGACCTCACAGTCCTCTGCCATCTCCGAATCCCATCAAATTCGGTGCTGAAAACACCGTGTTGATGGGATGGCCCCCATTCACCCTCCGAGATCAGAGCACGGGCAGATGGAATGCTCTCTCAATTTCACATGATCTCTAACAGGTCAGAGACGACGAGAGATCAGGCGAATCGAGGAGAGTCATCTCTCTTTCTCTGCCCTTCCCCGCTAAAGTCCTTCACTTCTTCATCGGGCACAGCTGTCTCTTCCTCTGCCGAATACTCTCTCCATTTGCCTGATATCTAAGCCTCAGACAGCCTAAGAGATCACTACTATCGACGAGATCCCAAGTCTTCCCCCTTCTTCACCCCTCCCTAAGAAAGGGGGCGGAGTCTGGTCCTTTCGTCCCTCCATCTCCTTCACTTCTCATTCCATCTCGCCCTCCTCATTGGGATCGGACAAATGCGTGCTACCGTACTCCTGCTGGTCTGTCTGGTCCTCGCGGCCCTGCCCCTTCTCGACGCTGCCGTGAGTTGATCATGACTTTGACCAACCGAACTAACCATCTGGCCTTCCCTGACCCACCGAACTACCGTAACCAGCATCTCCTTCTTTGTACTATAGGATACTTCTAAGGATAGGTACTCGCGGTATTAATTCAAACTTTCGGTCCCTTCCCCACAAAGTATCTGTGAATAGGCTTCCTAGCCGCCAAGGGGTTTCTCTGCTCACAGTGTAAAGTGGGACCTAGCATTGCTCAACTCCCCCCCCCCCCCCCCC
>LS488644.1:55425-67052 GCA_900490705.1 Pristionchus arcanus | reverse complement strand
AATGAACATGACACAACACGATACCGAATGAGAGAAAACTACCGTAACCCGCTCCCCCGCTCAAAGATCCCACAAGTTGGAATCAAGTACTTCCCACAAGTTGCCATCAAGCTTGGAGGCAACTTGTGGGAAGTACTTGATTCCAACTTGTGGGCGGACACCAGAGTAGCGACAAAAGAACATGTGCATCGGGAAAAAAATCATTTTTATTTCCATCCATTCACCGAAACCACTAGCGTGTTGCGAGGAAGAATAACGTTAACGTAATCGTGAAACTCAATCAATTCAATTGAGGAAAATTGAGTGTCATCAATTCTTAAAATCCGTGATCCTCATCTCTCGCATACCACCCGCTAAATGCCACGTCTTCCACTATCACCCGCTTGATTCTCGCATATCAATCACTGCCTGATCCGTCCTACCCCATTGACTGATTAGCTATCACTGCCATCCTCCCTCAATACCCGCCAATGACTCAGCTCAACCCCGATCTAATCGATCAATCCCTCCGATATCCTGACTTGACTCTCTCTCTCGAGAGAGATATGTCGGGAGATGGCAAGAGGGGGACTACTCCGCCACGGATCGAGAGACTCGAGACAGGTGTCGTCCTAATCTTTCCCTCAAGAGATTTTTGGCTGAAATTTCGCACGTCGAAAGGAGGCATTGAATCATCTTACGGAGTTCATCAAACCAGAAGCTGTTGAACGTATTGGTCAAGTCTACGTTTCCTGGGTCAATGAGGAGGCATCGGAGTCAGTGAGAGTGGATGATTAATCGGATCAGGAAGATGCACTTTGCCGCAGTAAATCAGTGGATTCGCTGGACTCGGATTGATTGATGATCTGAATCGCTCGTATCATCACATCAAAATGTGTCTGATCAGTGATAATGCAGCAGAACTCAACTACATCCTTATTCTCACACAACACCTGCACATAGATAAAAAATCAAAGTACGAATAGTGCATACAGATGGTTGTGTCTCGGTGAGCCATCTCTCTTTTCCATCCCTTCTTTCCATATTCTCGTCCTCTAAACACATGTGCGACGCCTGGCAAGATGCACTTATGACTGAATCGTTTTATGAGAGAATGGAGATTGGAAAGAGACTAATCTCATGAAAAGGGGAGCAAATATCGATTCGGTTCGTCCAAAATGCTGATATCAGCTGATAATTTTGCGAACGCAGGAAAAGTAATCAATCCTTTCGAGATCCAGTGCGTCCTTCCAAAAAAAAAAACAAAAAAAACCATTGCGATTCTCCAACCAAGAAGTCATTGTGAAACATATTCCATTTGCATCTCAATTTCCATTGCCTGGAGGTTATGATGATATTCTTGATCTGCCTTTCATTATTGTTTTAACCTATTTATATACCTATGACAATAGATTTTAGTTTTCTAGTATATATATTTACCAGCAACGCTGTTCAAATTATTGAAACATTTATTTCAGCCCATACAATTGACGAAACGCCCTAATAACACAGAAACAGTGGAATAAATAACAAAATATAATACGATCTCAAATCAAATAATTACATTTCATCCTTATTCTTCTTCCTCATCAGATTCCATATCATCCGACCACGCTCCGCTCTCCTCTTCATCATCATCACTCGTATTGTGATCTTTCATGTTCACTTCAGCAGAAGTCGTTGTTTTGACGGAAGATCGTAATGGGCGCTGAAATACTTACATGAGTCTTCCTCTCACTTTCACTGAAGGCTGGAAAACAAAATAAGTTTCATCTCATTCAATGAATTCTTATAAAGTCAGTATTCACCTCAGAATTCACCTGTCTGTTGTCTACTCTTGCTTTCCTCTTTTGGAAATGGTGCGTGTTGACGCTCTTCATTTCTGCAAGAGTAACAGTGTTCAAAGAGGATCGAATAGCAATACAGGTCTGTCAGTTTTAATAATTCGTCTCTTCATTCCTCGTAATCTCTCATCAGAAAAAGTGCAATGAAGAAACGAATTCGCATTTTTCCAACAGATTCTTCGCGATTTCTGGCCTCTTTGAATAGTTGATGATAGCTGAATCACCTCGATGCTTCGTATTTCTATGAGCCCGCAGCGATTCGATCTTATTGAACTTCTTTCCACAATGCTCGCAGACGAGTTCATCAACGGAATCGGACTCGGCTTCAGAATCACCCACTGTCCCGTCTGAAATGAATTATTTTTAGGAGTTATCCTGATGAAGAACCTGTCTCTTCATTCCTCTTGATGAGGGGGCTATCTACTACTACTAATGTTGCTTGATATACCTGCATGTCTCTTCAGATGAATAGCCAACTCAATATCCTTCCTGAACTTCTTCGGACATAGCGTACACAGCTTCGTCCTCCTCCTCTCCAGTCTCTTCACCGTTCCCTTCTTGTGTGATTCCATGTGCCTTCTCATCTCGGCCTCTGTTTGAATGCCTTTAGTGCAGATTTCGCAAGTGAAGGGGAGCTTGCCTGCAATTGTCACTATTCATTTTTTTCAATCCAGAGCCTACTAAAATGAACTGGCCCCGACTGGCACCGATACTGAACTTGCCACGCTAGAGCTAAGCAGGGAATGACCCTCTTCACACCGCGTGCTCCTGGTCACTCTGGCCGGTGAGAGAGCAAGAAGTCTAATAAAATAGTCTAATAAAATACGAGTGGCACAATCTTCACCCCGACTGTCCTAATCGAGTGCCTACCGGTATGCACATTCATGTGCCAGATGAGCCTCTGCGTGGATATGAAGGCCATTGCACATTGGTCGCACTTGAAATTACGCTTGGGTTCGGGGCGAGCATCGCCTGATGAAGAAGAAAATTGGTCTGTTCTAGAGACTGGACAAAGGAATAGGATAGGCAAAGAGGGGTGCCCTGTTGATTATTGCTTACCAAGATGGGTAAGTTTGTGCTTTCTCAACGATTGACTGTTCGCCATCCGATTGCCACAAACGTCGCAGTCAAACTTCTTCTTGCGAGGATCGTCATCGGCTGAAAGTAAAATGTTGGGGAAAAGATAGATTGACAGAAAAAGATAAAAGCTTACGCAAATGGGAGATCTTGTGCTCTCTGAGGAAGAATTTAGTGGAGAACCGCATCTCGCACTGGTCGCAGGCATGGGGTCGAGCGACTCTCACATCACCTGCAATAAGTCGATTTTTTTATCTATCTATTACCAATATTAACAATCCGTTCTCACCATGCTGCGTCTTCATGTGACCCCGCAAGTAGTCCTCACGACGAAATGCTTTGCCACATTTATCGCATTTGAATGGCTTCGTGATCACTTCGTTGGGGTCCTTCTCTTAAATCGTGCATTAAAGTAGGAAATTATGGCTCTGTGAAGCCGAGTTATCTCAATTGTGTTGTGCACTGTCAAAAGCTGAACACTGTACCTCGATGAACAACTTGGTGATGAGCAGCGAGCCCATGTTGGTCAACGAGCAGCTTTCCACAGAGTTTGCACTCCACTTTCTGCTTTCGTGGATCATCTTCAGCTGCGAAGAATTTACATTATTTCATTCTCTACGTACCACTGAATTTGACTCTTGCTCCGAAAGTTTATCGGACAGCAAATCAAAACATACGCAAATGAAAGAGTTCGTGCCTCTGTAGCGATACTTTCACGAGAAATCTCTTATCACATTTATCGCACTTGAACGGCTTCTGCGCCTCCGCGTCAACTGCAACATTGCAATGATTACGGAATTTGAAATAAATATCATTTAAACTGATAAACTGCGGTATTAGTACCTTCATGCTTTCGCTTGTGCTGTGCGAGAACCGTTGTACCGGAGAACTTCTTTCCGCATATATCGCACTCCTCCGGCCGCCTGCGTGGATCGTCTTTGGCTACAATTTTATTCGATTATCGTATTTTAATACTGAAATTGTGAAAAACTTACGAAGGTGCGTCCGCATGTGAGTTCTTAGATACGATAATATGGAAAATCGTTTCCCGCATTCTGTACACTTGTGAGGCCGACGTTCTTCATCGTTTTCTGTATAAATTATTAATAAATTTAGCGTAAATTTGTACCACTAAAAGAATAGAAAATTGCAATACAAATTATAATTACTTATCCACTCACTCGCGTGGGAGCGACGCTTGTGTGAGTGAAGGCTTGATCTGTTAGTGAAGGTCTTGTTGCATAATTTGCAGTCATACTGTATCATACCTCCTAAAATTCAGTTTACGGTGATGTGATTTTTTTTATTTCTTTGCAAATGAGCTACATAAAAAATATGAAAAAAAGTTTTTTTTAACGATTTTCAATTCAGCCCAACCTTCATGACTTCCTCTGGTATTGGATCACTATTAGTACACTAATAGTTTCACTATTAGTACCCTAATTAGTAATCTATTAGTGAAACTATTAGTGTACTAATAGTGAGGTGCGTCGTCTTTAGTGTACTATTAGTGATTCGAGAGGGAGGGGAGGTGCTCGTATTAGTTTACTAATAGTGAATTGGATTACTGTAAGTGAAATCGTCTTTCGGTGTCCCCGTTTGAACTCGGATTCGATATAGCAGGAATTTATCGGGATAGCATTTGAAAAGACATACAATTAATGAAACAAAGTAATCTTCAAAACAACAACAACAACATCTTTAGTAGAAATCCTTAAACAGCTCATGAAATGAAGAAGAAGAGCATTAATCGATACTGGAGCAGATCATTGTCCCCTCTACGACGATGGATGTACCTGCAGCGAGAACCGTAACTGAGAGAGAAAAATAATCAGAGATCAAAGATTAACAACTTACTTGCACTCTCCGTCACGTTCAAAGTTCTTCTCATAGAATTTCGTATTGTACTTGGGATACATGTGAAAGTGCAGCTAAAAAAGGATACGGTGTAACGCTAGGACAGGGTACTACAGTTATCACCTGAGTGGGCACCTTCAATTCCTCCCGATCATGGACGAATTTGCATGATTCTTCATACGAACAGGCCGTCTTGAACGCATTTTACTGAAATGAATAGCAGTTCCCTCTCTTCATCAGTGATCTTGCAAGGGTCGAGTCCCTCAAAGTGTATTCATGTGGAGTGGCGAGAACTCACGGTATCATTGGAGGATAAGTTGACGAATACTCCTGGTACCATGATGAAATCATCGGGGAATGCCTCCTCTTTGACTGTCAATCGATCGGAGATTAGACGGGGATGCATCGAGAGAATAATACCTGAAGAGGAATTTAGGATTGAGGCGGATGCACAAGTAAAAAGGAGGCAGATGCCACGAATCTCACTCTATGTGAAAGTACTACTTGCAAAATATACACAATAAAACTCGTAAACAATCGAGACAATCGATAACATGAAAATTTGAACCCAATGAATCGGGCACCAAAAATGCGCTACATCTTGCGCGCAAGCAGCACATCATGCGCGCAATCTTAGAGAACCTTATCGCGGCCCGGCTTTAGTGTACTAATAGTGATTTCTTTAGTGTACTATTAGGGATGGAATGCTCCTGATTCTGCCCGTCTCTCTTTAGTGTACTAATAGTGATCACTGGCCACGCCCCCTTTTATTAGTGTACTAATAGTGATCCAATACCAGAGTCTCTTATGGTCGATAAGTTTATCTTTCCTCCGATATCGCTTGCCACATACGTTGCATGCAAACGGTTTTCTCTCTTCCTCGGTCTCTAAAGAGATACAAATTACCCTAGTATCTACAATTCTAAATGGAGCTTTTCTGAGAATTCTCCGGTAAAAACCGTGCCTGTATGAAATATTTTGTGCCTTTTAAGTTGTCCTCTTCTAGTGTAATTCTTCTCGCATTTATTGCATTGGAATGGTCTCGATGGATCTCGATTGACCGACTTCGTGGTTTCGCTTGTTTCCTTATCTGCCGTTTCATCTGAAATAGCGTCGCTACTTTACTGTTCAGGAAGAGAAGTATTGCAACTATGAACTGCACCTTCATCCCCCGGAGCCTCTGCCATTTCATCATCTTCATATTCCTCATCTGACCAATCGCTTGTCATTTCATCTTCGGATTCTTCAACAGACGAGGAGGCATCATAATCATTCTCCTCTTCATAGCTTGTATTAGCAACACACGACCGAATGGAACGCTGAATGTCACGCTGAATTACCTCTGTGCGAATGAAGAATAGAAGAGCTTTTTTTCATTTTGAAGGGCCATGAATGCTACCTTTGCTGACGCATCTTCTTCCACAGAACTTTTTCCAGATGACCTTGTGAAGAAATCAGTTAGCACAGCTCGTTTTGCTAGAGTTTTCTGAAAAGGCCAAAACGAAATTGGCGAAAAGGAAGCTTATCAGAATGAAGAACTCTTTTCGAACTCTACTGTTTTACCTGTGCGGCCTCAATTGGCACACCATTCAACACGGATGTTGATTCGTTCTTCTGTTCGTCTTCCTCATCATCGGATATTGCACACAATTCAAACCCATTCAGTGTCTACAATTCTTCCTTTTGTTACATTGCATACCATATGAATGTAAATCTTGCCTCTGTCTTGGGCGTAGGTTCTTTCCGTCTCTTCTCTCTGTCGACCAGCCAGTCCATTGTCAATGCAAGCGACTCGGTCAAATTGTAGGCGAGAGCCCGAGATGGGCATTTTCTATAAAGAAAATATTTCTCTGACTCTTCAACAGTTTTATTTTTTCTAAAGATAGAATTTACTTTTCACTGACAGAACCGCAATGAAAATCACCTTTGATCATCACTTTCCTTCGCCATCTCACACTCATTCTCTTGAGAGCTTCTTGCGTAGACCATTTCCTGAATTTATATTTTCGCAAGCTCCAGAACACAAAGATTGTTTGAAGACAAATATATTAGTGAACCTCTGGATCGCCATCGCTCTTGATCATCTCTTGCAGTAGGTCGACTGCCTTCTGAAGAACTCCGCCAAGATGATCGGAGGAGGAGAAGTGAAAGGCCTGGAAGTGATTGACTAGTTATGATCTGAATAACTCGTCAAATCAACTCGAGAAGTTTGAAAAGAGCTGAAATTTTCATAAATCCTTACCTTCCGTCGCGTATCTTTGATACGACCCAATCGTCCGCTCGAATCCGTCATTTATCTGAACGATTATCATGAAAATCAAGGAATAATCAACAAAGAAAACAGTTGGAAAGTTGATTGGGGTAATCGCGTCCTAATGAAGAGATTAGTAAGAAAAGACCGGATTAGCAGGTGGTGATGAATAGGTTTTCTGTGAACGTTTCTCAAAGTTGTTCCTCTCAGAAATGTAATGGAATGATAAACTAAAGAACAAACAGAAGTCCGATGGGATTAGCAGTGTACGAGTAGAAATTACTGATGAGACGGGCATGCTAGGTAAGGAAAACAATCAAAACAAGATGGAGTCGTGGAGGTCAGACTATAATGCATCATTGTGCACTGTGTAAATTTCCCCCGGTCATTGTGTTGTGAGAGAATTCGACTATCGATAGACACATGAGTAAAAGTATCGAATGAGTAAAGGTATCAAACAACCGAGTGAAGAGAAGAATCGGAGGGAAGGGTCGGTCTAGAAAAGGATTGAGGAATGCGCGCCGATCCCAGAATGTGGCCAGATGCTTGCGGAACATGACACAACGAGGGCGCAATCCATCACTAGGAAAGCGGGAGGAGGGGAGAGGAGGGGAGGATTAGTCAATGAGAAGGATGAAGAGGAGAGGGATGCACTCCAAAATTTTATCAACACAGCGACCGAAAACGCGATGAATAGAGTCCGCTAGACACCGATTAGAAGTTTTCGGAACCTTTTCTCCACCAGTCCCTCTAGTGTGGTGATTTTTTTTGCTCACAAAATATGGCTGGAAAAGCGGGAAGAGGAGGGGAGGATTAGTCAATGAGCGGGATGAAGTGGAGAGGGAGGCTGTTCAGATGGACCAGAGGGCTTGCTATCCTGCTGTCTCTAGTTGTAAAGTCTTCTTTGCCAGGGAGTTTTTATTGGGATGCTCTTGTGAGCAATTGATGTATGTGTGATTTTCTCCTTACGCAATGAATCCTTATTCAATGTACGAGAGCGAGACAATAAGTAGTATGAAGAAATCTGAAACATGTAAGTGAGTAAGTGCTTATTGTCTGTTACGATACAAATGAATATTTATCGTTACATTAGTACGAGATCTGGTCGCTCATTCACCAGAGACTCAGGGTACACGAGGGTATGCTTCTCCCGTCACAACATCGATCACTTCCTCCTCCTTCTCCTCTTCCTTTCCTCCTTCATCCCCCGCTCCCTCTGACTCGTCATCGTCGTTATCCACTCCATCTCAATGTCCCTCCTCCTGGAATTTGCAATTCAGATAATCGACTCTTCATTTGGCTCACTTTCTCCTCTGGTGAGGCTTTCAAAGTTGAAAACAAGCTTGTAAAAAGTGTTTGTAATGAGGCGACGCTTACCTGTCCCTCCTCCTCTCCCTCTTCCTCCTCCTCCTCCTCCACGAATCCGTATCCCCACGACAGCATCATGAACGTCGCCCCCTCCACTTCCCCGCATTCCACCTCGTACGAGCTACCGTCCTCCTGAAGAGGGATGAATGACTGAAGAGTTCATCTCTTCATTCCATGTGATCTCTCTTCACTCTTGCTGGTGCAAGAGGAAGAGGCTTTTTTTTAAATCTAACCTTGCTGAGCCCAATTTCGTCCCATCGCTCGCGACTCAATCCGAGAATCGGCTTCGCACTTGGTTTCCTGAATATAATATCGATTTTCTTCCAATTTTTGTTCTCAAATTGTTAGCACATATCGCTCGTAACCTATTACGGATTGGATCTGATACAACGTATAAAAAGGTCCTTACTCGCGATAGTGCTGCAATGTGACCCCCGTCGATGGCCGACACGAGCTCCTCTGGAATGGAATAATGGTCGTTTATTCTCTCCTCCGACTCACCTCCAAGAGTGCCGAAGAACTCGTCAAAGGCCAGCACGAATTTCTCGAATTTCTTGCGCCCGATCAGGTAGATCAGACATCTCCTGAAATTCAGACAGTCGGATAAAGATGCAATGATTGTTCTGAGTGATTTACCCAAGTTATTGCCGGGTAGGCTCAAGCTCAGGAAGCATTTGCATCAACGTTTGTATTTAATTCCATAAGCGTGCAAGTAATCGATTTACCCAATATACCGGAAAACGGTAGACTACGGTAACAAAACAGTCAGATCGCGATCGAATCTAGCTAAGATTACAGTATCCTCCAGTACTCACACGACGTCATCGTTGAACGGGTAGAACACGCGCACGCGCATCTCCCCGACGGTCGTCCCGTACAGCACGGCTGTCAGCACTTTCGCGTCGCGATATCCTGAGATGGGATCGGAAATGAAATGAGATTATTTCGTTACTACAGCAAGATTGAGTGATGATGATAGCATGGCTTTGTGTGCGGCAAAAAGAGCCAAAATGAACTTCAATGGAGAAAAATCTTTGAGGTACCTGAGATGCCGTCCACATCGACCTTCTTGACGATCTTTCCCTCTAGCAGAGTGCCCAGCGAAGACAGCGCCTTGTGCGCACGCGACCCGCACAGTGGATACCAGAAGTAGACGGACTGGAAAGAAGCAAATTGTAGAAGACTACGGTAGACGGGCTGCAGTAGATGGGTTGGATACGGTAGGATGACTACGGTAAGATTCGGTAGGTACTGGTTACGGTACCTTGTCCTCTCGCTGCCTGACCACACAGTACTTGACGCACACGTCGGGAAGGGCGATCGCAGCTCGCAGTGGGCCTGGCAGATTCGGTAATCACGCATTCATTTTATCGAATGATTGCTATCTACTTCAAATTTGTGATTTGAATGAGCATTGAAGAGGATACGGTGGTGATAATATTAATAGGAGAATAAACATACCCATTCCACTCAGACTAAATATCTCCTTGCTCGCCGCCGTCAGACGCACAGTCAAGCCCGACATCGGCTAAGAATAAATTATTTCTTCTCCCTTTTAGTCATAGGCATTAGTGTTCGACATACGAGTAAACATCTCGTCACTACGAAATAGCTGTTTCTTTACAGCGATTACGCTCGACATTGTAGGAGTGCCAAGACAGAGAAGTATCCCATACCCTTTCCGGACTGATGGACACGAACTTGAGCTCGTCAAGCACCAGGGCGCTCTGCTTGTCGGAGAGGAATTTTGTGACCAGTTTGAAACCGGTGATCGACGTCTGAAAATGATTTCGAATACCATTCCAAACAGTCTTAAAATCGGTAAAATTCGTTGAGTTTCTGGTTTAATTCCCACACAAACCCATTTCGATCGCTCAGAGATTATAGATGATCAATTGTAGTCCTCACATCTCTCAGTCGGCACAGACTCTTGTAGTCGCCGGACAGCCACAGCTGCTGCAGTAGCGCCTGAGAGTATCAGTCACGGACGCTCTTCATTGCCCACACTCTCTCGGGTTTCGAAACCCAGATCAAAGCTTTAGTCAGAAACGACAAAGATATTTTATTTTGACAAGGTTCCAAAATAACAATTTTCGAAGGTTTCTAAACTACGCTCTCTCGCTAGTCAAAGAAGACGAGTGAGTATGCCGACAGATGAGTACAAGAGACCTCCAGCACGACGATCGGCAGATCGAACAGGCACCATCTTCCCTGCTCGTCCATGGTCCTGAACGGATTACTGTAATTAGCCTGATTACAGTAGGCACTGATTACGGTAGAAGTACGGTATTCGGAGATGATCCATCGCTGAACTACTCCAGTAGTAGTACCGTACCCTGGGGACAGATCCGTGAAAAGGTAACCATTACCCGTCGCGCGACCGCCCGCAAACTGCGTAGAAGGAAGAAGTGAGGGAAAAAGAGAATGGCTTTTTTTTCATTTTAAGATTCGAACTTCATTGTTCATTTTTGCACGACATTGAAATTGCCGAAAAAATCTCTACTTCTTTTTGTATTGTATTCTTGATCATACTAACGAACTGTTCTGCTCAATTTATACAGACTATGTGCATACTCAATATTTATTCAATTCTATTCGTAGCATTATCACACATCGCAAGCAATTAACAATGTTGTCGGGAGAGCAATGAAGTGCTATCACTTGCTACTGATGTGTGCATATTAGATGATTTAAAAGATCAAAGATCAAAAGCGAGAAGGGGGAAAGATTAGAGTAAAATGAAATGAAACAAGCGACACGGGTCAGTTATTCGAAAGGGGGCGTAAAGCACAGTTTCACACAGTGAGCTTAGGTGTAATCGATAAAATGTCTAAGGGGGGAGAAGAAATCGATAACCGAGAGATAAGTGTTTGGAATGGACCAGATACGGTAGGGGATACATACGGTAGGGCAAAACACAAGAGAGGATAAGTGCATAGGGAAGTGAGAGGAGCATAGGATACGGTAGGAATGGACTACGGTAGTACGGAATTATCGATTGATCGCACATATTTGGTTGAAAGTATGAGCAGAGTGTGATAGAATGATCTGATTGGAAGGGAGAAAGTAAGGGAAGGGATGAGATATCGGGACACAGCTGATAAAGTGAAACTGAAGCACAAATCAATAAACACGAATAAATCCTATCTGAAAACATTCTCGGAACTACAAAACTTGCTCCAATAATCTGATGATGATGATATAGCCACAATCGATAATCAATAATCTGAGAAGCAAGGCTGGCAGGCGGG
>LS488644.1:12181-55338 GCA_900490705.1 Pristionchus arcanus | reverse complement strand
GGACCAGGATTGGAGAGGGGAGCCGGGGAATCAATAGCCGTCATCTAGTGGGTGTAGGTGGGAGCGGCGACGGGACCGCGCATGTTCGGCATGAAATCGCGTGCCATGAGACAGGCGAATACGGTGAGGACCATCTTCGGTTTTACCTCCACGATGTCCTCGGGGAGGGCGTACACCTGCAGAAAGAGGGGATTTAAAAATATAAATATTTATACAATTCAAAACTCTACATTTTGTCATATTTATAGGATATACACTCTGATTGCACGGAGCGAGCAAACGTGGATGAATAGAAAAGACGCGGCGCTAAACCGCCAGGCAAGAATGGTATAACTCTAATCGCGCGCGAAAAATTCATCCTCCAAAACTATTACAACATGTTTTCAAGCCATCCACTAATTCAACCATACGTACCGTAATCCCATAAATACTACCCGTACCCCACCATCCCCCCCTTTATAATTCTACCGTACCTACAGGAATCCTACAACTACTACCGTAATGGATAAATGAATTCTACCGTACCTTCGCTCCGATCTTTCTGGCGCACGTGATCGCGTACTTCGCGTTCTCCATCGAATCGTCCCGCACCTGCAATTTATTTATATTTTTATAAAATTCAAACTCACAATTCCCCGATTCGTTGACGTTTCACATTTACATTACTTCTCCACAAACATTTGTACTTCAATTCGATGATGGAAGAGTTTTTAAAATAAGATTCAAAAGCGACTGTTCCACCCCCCCCCCCTCCTTCATCCCCGTTTCACTATTTCTACAAGGGCTGTAGGAATCGCCAACTTCAATAGTCCTCCATTTGCGATTAAAAAAATCAATAAACCCCTCCTCACCAGACTCCAATCGATCGTGTCCGGCTTGATGGCGTCAACCAGATCGAGCACGACCTATAGAGAGAGAAAATCAATAATTACTCTCTCACTTTCACACACTCTCTCGTCAATGAGACAGAGCGAAAGGGGATGCTAATCTCCTTCAATCAATATCTCGCTGTCAGAACGATCCTGCCGTAATCACCCCTCAATCGATAACCCTCTAATCCTACCGTACCTTGGCATTGGAGATGCTCGAGTCCTGGAAGGACTTGATGCGCGACTGCTTGCCAGAGGATTCGAGCTGGAATTATAAGAGTTTCGAACAAAAATTGTTCGGGGTGAGTTAGTACGAGATTTGTTCTATTCGAGAAACACGTAAACTACTGACGATCAGATAATAATGGAAATAATACGTATGAAATTGGAAATCATCGCAGTATTGCACAGCAGTCCATATTGCAAGACATGATCTATTTCCGAAACACACGATCGCCTCATTGTCAACACAAAGTCAAGTGATGCATCCAATATGAAGGAGTTATGGGAATATTTATTGCCATCATGCTCACAATAATACATTGCCTAATCTATCAGTACCCGCAAGATCACAGCATAACATCCTATCTCATTCTTCCCATAAATCAATAATCAATATCCCTACCGTACCTTCTGGTTCACCCATAGGATGATCCTTACCGTACCCTAGTTCACCCCAATCGATAACTATCTACCGTACCTTCTGGTTCACCCATTGGATGATATCCTTATCAGCAGGAAGGGCATCTCCACTCTGCGTGCACTGCGCGAGGATCGTCAGCGTGTACGCGCGCATCAGCTGCCACACAAGGGCTGAATTAATTAATTCGTTATTGTTACTAAGTTTACAGATGCATTAATTAATTTAATTATTTTTAGTTTCTATATTTTTTTCAAGAGGAGCCCGGGGAGAATTACTGAAGCATCTTTTCGGCCAGCACTAGACTAGTGCCTGAAACCGTGAGGGGACTGGCTGAATATGCAACTCCAGTTTTTTTTTCAGAATTGGAATGTCATCGCAGTTTCCTCTCGCTAGTCCTAATCAATAACCTTTCCAGACTACTGCAACCCCACTACCGGTATCCCCGATCGCTCCTCTTACCGTACCCAGTGTGAGTGTCTGGTTGCCGTCGTAGATGTCCTTTCCCTGGATTCCGACGAGCGAGAATCGCAGCTGCTTGCCGAGCTCAACGGCGTAGTTGCAGTTCTGAAATGGGGAATGAGTTAGACCAGACGGAACAGAACTGAATCAAGGAACATCATTCCCGCCAGCATTTGACAAGTGGCTGAAACCGCAAAGGGACACCAGTTTCTTATCACGCCCAATTGTGATTAGGGGGTGGAAAGTTGTTTGAAAAAATATTCTAAAGGGAGGGCGAGAGAAGTTCCGCGTTCAACGTTGTTAGTCAATTGCAAATCGAGCCTTTGTCGTTTCACCATCACTACAAAGGGTCTTCCAGTAGTGTCTAATGAGTAATGGAAATAAATCTGATCAAAAAGAAAAATCTCTGCACGCCTCCCCCCCCTCCGTTTTACCTGGAAAGAATTTATCCCTTCTTTCACCGCCTCTTCCCGTTTCAACATGCTTACTAACCCTTCACACCATGAATCTTTTAGTGTCATCATCCTCCCGTTGTTCCAACAACAAATATTCCCCACCTGGATGCCATCTCTAGGCACTTTCCCGTTTCCACATGCTTACTAACACTTCGTTCAGTAATTATTTCAGTGGAATCTCCATATCTGGATACTAACTATAACTATAACCCCATACCTGTATGGCATCCATCATTCCACTCAGCTTCTTGAACACTTTCACCACTCTCTTCCAGTTGACGATGCCCGGTCGGATGATGTCATACAACTACAAGGGCATCAATTAAATATTATTTTCACGCATTTCCGAAATCGAAAACCAGCGTCAAAATCGTTTCACATCCACTAAACCATTACGTTGACCTACAGATTTCGCTAACATTCCCTTTTGTCTTGAAAATAACTCTAAAACCCCAATTCCCGGCTCCCATCTCGGTTGCAACCTTTTTGCTGAATCTATGTTTCACCACTACCCCATAACCAAGTTCGGCGTAACGATTTCCCTCTTCCTTCTCTTTCGGACGTAAAACAAATTACATCAACCATGCAATCCCATGTACCTGGAAGATGACGAGGCCATTCATGAGATCCGAGTACAGCCAGTTCACGTACGGGTCCACGCCCATCGAGTTCATCCAGTTTCTGAAGAAACAAATAAGCATCACATATTACATACTCAATAAATTTTAGCAAGATGGCACATCGGCGTCTCATGATATTCATTAAGCCACTGGTTTGGAGGTGGTGGCAATGTAAGCTGCTTGTGCGATTCCAATATCACTCATATCCCATATTGCCAATGTCAGTTCACAGTACTAATCTGTGCCTCCTAAAGTACCGCATCCACTCCGTCCCTCCCCCACCTGCAGACGTCACTCCCCCTTACAGTACCCCCCCCCCTATCTATCTACCATATCCCCTCACCTGTAGGTCTTCTCCTCTCTCGTCTCCTCCACCACCTCCTCCATATCGACCATCTCATCAGCTCCTGGCTCGGGCAGATTGGGATGCTTGTTGAAGAGATTGGCAACGAACGCAAGATTCAGCTTGTAGTTGCCTGCATGAGACGTATGGAATACAGTAAATTTCAACAAGGCACTTTCGCGTAACACTGACTTCATAAAAACTATTTGTATTAGCACTTTCAATATGAGTCCGAGACACTCTGTAAAAAAAATTGTTTATCGGTCACATAAACCAGTCACTTTCGCGCACCAACATCTTCATATCATGCAAACTCCAATAGACAATTTTCTCCTGTACAGGATGATACAATCCAATTATGGATCATCATGCCCACATAAATCACCAGCTCCTTGTCATAACAGTATCCTATCAAGTAATCGATAATTTCTCCACTCACCAGCAGCGACATCATTGGGCGTGACGAACTCGCGGCAGTCCAACTTCTCCGCCTCGCACAGCATCGCACCCGCACGATCAACGTTACCCTGAGGAGAGATAAGTGAATGGATTGTAAAAAGATCAATAGACGAATCAATTTAGTGAAGTATTCATGTATTGAATTAGTCGTTAATGTGTACAGAAGACAAATATCAGTCTTATGTCTAAATTTATTCTTACGGAGTGTCGGTGAAACATCAATATAACTTTCCAAAAAAAAGCCGATCCCCATTTTAAACTGCAGTCACTATCCCACCACCTCACAGACCCACCTAGTCCTTTAAAGATCAAAGATCACTCACGACTCTCTGCAGGGGCGACAGCGTGACTCCGGCGTGTCTCGGCGCGATCTGGTGCAGAAGATGCGTGTAGATCTCCGAGTCCATGATGTCAGAGGTGAAGTTACGAAGACGGCGATCGATGCCCGCCTGAGAGAGAGATCAAAAATCACATACTTGAATTGGCATTAAGCTTGATTAGTGTTTTGCTATTTACTAACGCACTGAAATCAAGCAATGTGAAACAATAATGCACAAGTAAAATGTGCGAAGAACCAAGTTTGCTGGTGCTTCAACGCTCCTTGTTATTCCTTCTATCAATAATGATTCGATTGTATGTTTTCGCCTGGTTATAAATAAAAGTAGTGAACATACTATCTAGCAAGATTCACAGCGCCCAAGCATAGTCCTTTTAATCCCCACTTACATTCTGTAGATGGTAGTTGACCCATCTCATCAGAATCTCCTCCGGCGATAGACGACGAAGATCATCCAGTGTCTCGCCCTCTCTGTAAAGGCCATCGATAATCAATGCTCAACTACAGTACTCCACCGCCTAGCTTCAACCATACTCCTACAGTATCCATTCCTCCCAGTCAACAAGGAAGGGGTTGATCAGCATCTCCAATCTACCGTATTCCTACCGTATCCATCCCCCTACCGTACCTGAGCAGGCGGAAGAGGCCGGGCACGTGCTTAAGATCGATCTGGCTGAAGAGGCCGATCTGGAAAATATTCATTGTTAAAAAATATAATTAGTCCTTTTCACTCCGTTGCACCTATCCGTTACACGTTACACGCTTACTCTAAATCTAGTAAACTCCATAGAAATGACAATAAACAGTGCGTATTGAACATACAACATTCAAAAATATAATTATTGTCGCGCGCGATCGCGGTCTCAAAGTAGATGAACACTACCGTACAGGGGTCAAATACACAGATAATGAAACTCAAAATGTGGCGTGGATTTCCGAATTTTTCATATTTTTGGGCATGAGGAGGTTAGGTTTCTGATAATCTACCATGAATTCGTGTAATGGTGGCATGTTTTTTTTCTAATTTTTGTTCAAATTTGCCTAAAAATGTGGCATGCTTGGGTCCTTTCGGGAGGACTATTTGACCTATGCTACCGTACCGTACTGTACCTATCTTGACCAATCGATAACTACCGTACCCTGATGATCTGCCACAGTAATCCGAGGACGAGATGGGGCGTTCCCTTGGCGAGGTCGTGATTGTCGATGTTCACGATGTTGCATCCGATCGCCTGACAAAAGGAATCATTATTCTTCAACAAATGTTTATTTATGCCGAACAATGCCTCGATCTATCGAGTTCAGCAAGCAATCGCACTCATATCCCCTCGTCGCAGCAACAAAATGGCAGGAAGAACAAAACCAATTGAATTAGTCCATTTTTATTTTCAGAACATTTTTAACACCATGCATCATTCATTGACTCACAGATTACATAATTGCGGCGTTGCACAAACTCACCGCCTCGGCGCTTTTCTTATCATTCAAACCCTATGTCTCGTGCCCTAACCGTACCTACCGTACTCCTTTCACTACCATACCTGGGCGGACATGAGTGCGAGGGTGAGATTCTCCAGTTTCCTGTACGTGTTCAGATTCTTCTTGTTAATCGCCCTCTCGTCCACTGTGCCGGGAACGGCCAGATTGATCAGTTTGCTGAAAATTATATTATTAATTTATTAACTAAAATTAGATGATATGGCAACTCTACTCACAATTAGCATGTGTATATTGCTAGAACACCACTTGGAAACCAACGACTCGCGCGTTTCACACGTTTCATACCATCTTTGCCACGCTGTTGAGAATCGATATACATGTGGCACCCTTTCGAAAAAAAAACAATTTAGAATCATACATAACGATTGTATTTACAATTGCAAAAAAAACTCCGTCTGTTCCCACCACATACGCACTTCACTCCTCCCACAAAGTACTCGCAATCTGTTTGCGGACGATTTTGCTCTGTCAACTGCGCGATCTAATCATAATTACATCTCCCACTAACCAAATCATTATCAATCTTGTGGCGCAGATCACCTCACTCTTAGATTTAAAAAAGCTTCCACTAAATTCGCGCTTCACTTCTCTCATAACCTACTTGCCACCTGATTCCCTACAATGTTGTAATCATAGATAGTGAAACAACCACAATCTCATCCTCCCCCCCAACTAACCAGATGATCAATCCATCCTCAATCTTGTGGTATAGATCTCCTCCCTCGAGAATGACCGGCAGCAGTTTGGCGAGGTCGGGATCGGCCGAGAGATTAGAGTTGATCCAGTTCGCGAACGCTACCTCTTCCTGCGAATGGTGAAGCATTAGAAAAGTAAACGGCACTTCTTCGGTTTTTGGCCCAGACTTTTCTCGCAGAGTATTCCTTCCCTACCATTCTCATTCACCACCCCCATCCAAATTCGGAGCGGTTGCTGCCTGGGCCAAAAACCGAAGAAGTTCCAAGTAAACTGAGTTATAAGAGCAACCAAGCCATGTATCGGTGTTTGGAGACTACATAACTACTTTGTAATTACATTGAAACATGAAGTCGTAATGACATCTCACGATGACTTTACCATAATAGTCTTACTAATTTAATTAATTAAATCTAAATTTTACCTCCAATCTGATGGTATGCACTGTCATGTCCTGCTTCTCACTCGCAATCGTGTACGCGCCCGTCACTGATCTGTAATTAAATTTTAATTAATTAATATATTATTTAGAGATTGCAAATTTTCCAAGTTGCATTACTCGCAACCTTACCGTTCCAACAACTACTAAAAAGCTGTAGATTATAACTGCGTCAATATATGGCCCACACTCGTTTTGTTGCAAGTGTACTAAAAAAAAACAAATTCCTCATTTCATCGCCTACCACATTCGAGTTCCATAAACTACTCAATAGCTGACAACTGTCACTGTGTCAATGCACTCGACAAAAGCACTCGTAGTACAAAATGCTCAAAACCACTTCATCTTCGCCTTAACAAATCACTGAGCCACGCTATCCTCAGCGGCCGCTTTTCAGTTTTACCAATTACTCAATAGCTGTCGATTATAGCTGCGTCAATACTTCGCCATTCCTTTTGCGTAATACCAATTTTCCCAACAAACAGGAATCACTCCATCTTCTGGATTCATAGTCAGTCAACAAATCACTGAACCACCCTATCACTCGCAAATGTCATCCCTATTTATCGAGAGTCGAATTTAAACAGTGAATCACAGCAAGAGCAATCACGTACTTCCCTGGAAAACTGACACACGCGAAGAAAATATTATTTGTAATGAGGTTTTTAATGCAATGATTAGAAATGGGTCGATTTTCGGCAATTCAACTATGGTTGAAGCCGAAATCTCCAAGGGTTCGAAAACAAAACAATGGATGATTCACGCCCGCCTAAAGTATTATGCAATACCATCCTTCTTCTCAATCAATATCCAGCTCTCCCTACCGTACCCAACCATAGTCATCTCTATACAACTCGATACTCACCCTATCCTGCTCTTCCATCTGTTCACTTGCTGATCCTTCTCACTCTTCAGTTCACTGTAGATCTCTCCGAATCTCACGATCGATACTTGCTCCGACAGCCGCCATTTGTCCGCCAACTCACGGTACTGAAAGAGGGAGGGAGGGTTACGGTAGGATTACGGTAAAGGTAGGTAAAGGTAAAGGTTCACCCCGTACTCAAGGCACTTTCGTCCTGCGGGAGCCCACTGCTAGGCCAGTGACTATTTTACGGTAAGATGCAAAAAAAACGGACTTTTGTGATGGATTATGATCAATATTATTAGAATAAGTAATGTTGAAAAGGCAATAAATAGGCTATCTGCGACCCAACCTCAACTAACATATCACAGGTATCAGGAGAGAATGTATCAATATTGGCACTCTCGGGAACTAGATTTTTCAAACATTTTTTAAAAATCTCTTTTTTTGATGGGAGCATGCCCTAGAGGAAAGAATTCGATTGAGTTAGGTAATTTGTCCCAGAACCGGCTTTTAGGAATTTTCCGGCTCTGTATCCGGCTATAACGTATCTCAGCTCCCCGATGAGCTAGAAAGTCGTTCTTGGTCTTAAAAAATGCAGAAAGTTATGGCGAACAATTTGTCTCTTAAAATCGAGAAAAAAATTTCAGGCAAAAAAAAGTTATGTACGAAAAACCGCATTCTAGGGCAAAAAATTAATTTTTTCCCTATAACGCAGGAGACTTGCAGCGGAATTTTTTTTCAAAAATCGAAAGAAGAACTTAGTATGTGTAAAATAAAAAAAATAGCCGATCGATTTGGAGGCACTTGAATTTCACAATTTGCGCTCAAAGTCGGCAAATCGCTTGAATAGTGAACACATCTTTTCTTTCGCAATTGATGTAAATGAAATTTTTGGGGGAAAAGACTTGTACAGTACTAAAACGCCATATTACGAATATTTATCATCATTGGAATCAAATCCGCCACCATCATTTTTTTGGACCATGACCCGGGGTTCATGCCTCGGAAGTGGACCATAACCATGAACCCGGGTTCATGGTCCAAAAGTGACATGAAAAGTCATGTTCGAGAAACTTCAATTGCTTTATGCCGATATGTTGCCTAGTCCCCAAGAAAATTTTCACCACCGGAAATACCGTTATCCGAAGCTGCGAAATCGAGAACTGATTTTTTAAAAGAAGAATTAGATATTTATTTTCATAAATCAATTTTCGATAATCGAATTACGGTATTTCCGGTGGTGAAAATTTTCTTGGGGACTAGGCAACATATCGGCATAAAGCAATTGAAGTTTCTCGAACATGACTTTTCATGTCACTTTTGGACCATGAACCCGGGGTCATGGTCCAAAAAAATGATGGTGACGGATTTGATTCCAATGATGATAAATATTCGTAATATGGCGTTTTAGTACTGTACAAGTCTTTTCCCCCAAAAATTTCATTTACATCAATTGCGAAAGAAAAGTTGTGTTCACTATTCATGCGATTTGCCGACTTTGAGCGCAAATTGTGAAATTCAAGTGCCTCCAAATCGATCGGCTATTTTTTTATTTTACACATACTAAGTTCTTTTTTCGATTTTTGAAAAAAAATTCCGCTGCAAGTCTCCTGCGTTATAGGGAAAAAATTAATTTTTTGCCCCAGAATGCGGTTTTTCGTACATAACTTTTTTTGCCTGAAATTTTTATTCTCGATTTTAAGAGACAAATTGTTCGCCATAATTTTCTGCATTTTTTAAGACCAAGAACGACTTTCTAGCTCATCGGGGAGCTGAGATACGTTATAGCCGGATACAGAGCCGGAAAATTCCTAAAAGCCGGTTCTGGGACAAATTACCTAACTCAATCGAATTCTTTCCTCTAGGGCATGCTCCCATCAAAAAAAGAGATTTTTAAAAAATGTTTGAAAAATCTAGTTCCCGGGTTCGTACATTTTCTCCTGAGACCTGTGATATGTACTATGCGTGCAACTTCTAGTCACAGTGATATTCGCATTCGGCCATAAAGTTAAAACACAAATTAAAATCAATAATCCTACCGTACCTGGAATCCGGGTACGTCGAGGCCGCAAATCTTGAGTGCCGCCTGGACCTCGGACTTGTCGATGTAGCCACTGCCAGATTCGGTGATCTGCAAGGGGACGAATTATTGATTTTCGAGACCTTACGCATAGAAATGACCGCGTAAAACGACAAATTTTAATGGTATTCGGCTACGGGGAGATTTAAATGATCGTCCCAGAATCGTATCAATCTAACTGTTGCTTATGGCCACAAAGCGCCGGGTCGGGTTGACAAATCGAGAAATTCTCGTTATCTGTATCAGCTATTCCCATTTTTCACTATAACCATATTATCGACTGTATTCTACTGCTCAGCTTTCTTCCTACTGTGTTTAGCACAAAATCCGGAACGAACTATTAAGTCGTTAACAATAAGTGCACTAACGGTCTCGAAGTGAATTAGTAATGGTGCAAGATATCGAAAAACCAATCATTCAAAAATTGTTTCAATGTAACAAATTCTCGCAGTCTCAATGTCCCAGGTGATATGTTGAATACAAAGCTCTCATTCACTACAGTGTTTATTCAAAATTTGCGCTTGTTTTCCAATCAGCTTATGATTTCATAATTATAATAAATCCACTAACGGTCTTGAAGTTCTCCGCCAGATCGGCGATCTGCTCCGTGTTCAGTGGCATCGCTCAACGCAATCGATATCTAAAATAAAAATAATTAAATACGAATCACAAAATAAATCAGAGCGCTATTGGGAAAGCAGGCCCTCGTTCAGAGCAAGAAAATCGTTCAAATATCGATAGAATAACAGTTGATGTTAATGCAGAACCACATAAATTTCGAATAATACAGACACATTGAAACCGCGAATCGTATTGTTTCTAGCATGACTGCGAACCGCTTTTTAACGGCTCAAAGATAAATTACGGAGCTTACTCTGTCAGTCGCTGCTCCTGTCTGCTTCTCTCTTCTCGACTTCACTCAATCGATAATCGATCCGTCTCGTCTCCTGCTACGATCTGCAGGGATTACGGTATCAATCGATAAATCAGAAAAAAACGCGACGAACGATAAAGCCGTGAAACGCATCAGACGCGCATAGAGCAGGAATGAGTAAGGGGCAAAGGAAGGAAACTTTCTAGAATCATAGAATCGACGGAAAGGAATCGGGAAAGGGGTGATAGACAGGGGACGGGAATGGAGTGAGGGGAAGTGAGAGAGGGGGTGAGAGAAAGAAATAGTGACAAAACACTGCGAAAATGGGGATGAAGAAGGAGGAGATGGAAATGACGAATAGAGACGATCTACGAAGAAAATGAGAAAGATGCGAGGAAGGCAAGGTTTCGAGTTAATTATATTTTGTTGGTTTCAGAAATCTCTTATGAAGTAAACTTCGAGTAATACAGACCCATTGAAACACCGAGTCGCATTGTCTCTCACAACAATCTATACGAGACGATTGTAAAGATCCATACATCACAGTATAATCTCGACTCTCAACCTCTGCAACCTCGCCAATGCCACGCCGCACCCCTTTTCTCGCTCATACATACTAATGATAAGCACAAATAGCGCCGCCGCGCATCACTTTTAACGTAACGCGTGTGCCATTTCACCCGCCCTCACTTTAACGCCGAGTCGATCGATATTCTTACTTGAACACATACAATACGAAAGCTCAATAATATGTAACCGGATCAGCATTAATCGAATCCACCACGACACGGGCTACATTAACCACCCCACGAAACACTAACGTCCGGGGGTCACAAAACCGTCACCAGTCAATCGATACTCTACCATCCCATCCATTCTTTCACCAGTCCGATTCTGGCTTCAGGAGTCAGCTATCCCCCTGTGCGCCTATTTGCACGCCGGCTCATCCTCCGGCCGCGCTAATGACCAGCAATGACGCGTAGAGAGGAATGCTCTCCTCGTTTCCCACACTCTCTCGTCCGTCAGCCGGGGCAAGGGAGCATGGGGAATGGAGAGACCCTAGCCACTGTGAACGGGGGGAAGACCAGGGCGGCCCTTCGAATACCGGCAAAAACAGCAGCCCCAAATCACCGAGCGCGGTCGCATCTTACAGGAGAAAGTGAGGGGTCATCCATTACTATCCCCCAGGGTCCGTTATTCCCATCCCATCCCATCCCCATCATATCCATTCCATCAACAGTTTACACCGCATAAATCAACGATTGGAAGAAGCACATCTGGGGCCATTGAAAGGCCCTTGAGGGAGATGAGGAGTGGGGAAGCCACAGACAATACAGCAAAGTGATTGATCGAGTCCTCAACAACTGCGCGAAGATGGAAAAGCCTTTTAAAAAATTGTGAGAATCCCTTTCGGAAGAACAATCAAATTGTTCCCACGCACTACCTTATCAGCATCCATATAAACAGCAAGCTCCCCAGTTTTGAACATCAAACTCCGAAACACAGATGTCTAATTGTAAACTAGTTTTGATAAATGCTAAGAGGGAGATACTAATTGACCTCTACATAACCTTCTGACATTCTACATCCGGCGAAACACAAACCTCGGTGGGTTCGCAAAATTGCCAAGTCGGCCCAAATCAGAAAACCATGACTACAACACACTAGGGTTGACAAAACGGTAGCGGTTTAACGGTACCGCTACGAGGAGGGAAGAGGTAGCGGTACCGCTAAAACCGCTAAAACCGCTACGGAACGCGAGTCGCGGCCGCTAGATCAATACAGGGTGTGTTCTAGGCGCGCCGGGTTCAAAAGAGCGGGCGGAGTTTGGGAAGAGGCGTAGCTGTTTTAGCGGTTTTAGCGGTACCGCTACCTCTTCCCTCCTCGTAGCGGTACCGTTATGTGACCTCTCCTCGTAGCGGTACCGTTTAGCCCGTATTGCCAACCCTACAACATACCGGACCTTCGCTTCTTCCCATTTCTCGAACCCCTTTCGAATTGGTATCACTGAAACCGGGGCCAGATGGTCGATTCTTCATCGCTTAGCCCCCCCCCCCCTCAGACGAGAGAGCGTGCGAAACGGAGAGAGACAACGACAGAGACAAGGCGAAACTGCGTGTGTGAATGCTTTGCCATTGAAAGACAGTGGGCGAGGCAGGCTAAAGACACACTCTCTCCATTTCCCCTGCTCTCTCGTTCGCCCTCTCCCCCTCCTTCGGCTAGATAAGCATCACTGGTAGATCACAATTGAGCAAAGGCGGAGGGAGAAAGAGAGACCGAGGAGCGAGAGAAGCGGCGAGAGAGCAGGCAAAGTGGAGAGAGTCAGACCATCGGAGGGAGGAAAATAAAGTCAGTTTGCGCGGTTTGCGCCCCGGGGTGCGCGAGGGATGAAATTACGCCAGAGGGCACGGAGATCCAATCTCTATCACAATACGAAGCCAGGAAAACACTCCGACAAACATGCATTTCGCAGTTCTCAACAGAGCTCGACTACGTGCAATTCACTAACAATATTTTTCCCCTTCGCCCATACAGTAAATTAGCCGAACCATTCCTCTCAATCGTCAAGTCCTCTCTGTGAAAACTATTTGCACCATGGTCGAAAACACGAGGCAGGCCTGACCTCTCTCCAACACACACAAAACAGTCTTTTCCGGAACAAATACAGTCTAGTGCACAAACACGAGACAGAGGGATGGCTACTTAGTCCCTGTCTATCTGCCCTCTCTTGCCCTTCCTCTTACAAATCCTCCTCGGACCAAGACGAGAAAAGACTCCTCTTATCCCAGTTGACCCCTCATCTCGCAGAAAATAGACTTGAGGAGGGAGATCGGGGTAAAGTGAGAGGGCGCAGAGGTGCAGAGTGCACAACTATGCATGATAATGAGTCAGTGAAGGCTAATGACCTACTCTGTGGATGGGTGGCAATAACCTCCGTAAGCTGACACCCTGTGCCCATCCTTGTGGTAATCCCATACCCTAAACGAGGTTCCAGGCAGCTTGCGATTCGAGACAATGGGACTATTGATTGTTATATTCTGGGTTTGATTTATCCATGGAATCAATCGTCCTAAACTCTCACGGTACATGAGCTCAGGGCGAAACCCAAACTCCACATCTGGAAAAACAGCAATTACTCTAGAAGTAAACTCCAACCCCTTCGCTACTCCTCTCCCTCACCTTCTCTCTTAACCATCGCACGAAACGACTGTTCACCGTGTGATTATGTCCTTAATCCGGGGGCCCAAAGTGAGCGAACGAAAGGAGGGAAGAGAGGGAGGGGAGGAAAGACAACTAACTCACAATCAGAGAGAAGAACAACCAACAAGGAAAGTAGGCAAGGATAGAACGCGAATTGTAGTGATTAGTGAAGACAAAATAATATTCAATAGTACGGAAATAATAGTATTAACGGTATAAACTTGGAAATAATCAATCTGTTGCTCACCTCAGGGACTAAACCAGCACCATGAAACCCACATCCCGCAGCCTCACCCAAATTAGGCAACCCCTTCTTCTAGCTCCAAAATTAACCGTCTCTCAAACAGAGCGCGCGCGCCGAAAGGGTCACCCGGGGAGAGGGGGGAGGTTAGTGAGGTGAATTCCATTCGATTGGCTTGGATTCCACAGTGATAGGACGGCCAGAGTGATTTAGGGATTGAGAACTACGAGGAATAATTGTTTTCATCCGACTTGTCTAGCAAGTATCCACAACGTGAAACCCAGCATCAGCAAGTGGCCTATTTATTATATCATTGGCAAAGTCTGAGAAATCCTCGCTAACAAACCCAGCTCTTCTATTATCCATCGTGAAACACAACATCTCCATTCAGACAACGCGTTAAAATCGGCCTATAATCTACGGAAAAGAGTGTAGAAAGTCGCAGTCGATTGAGAAACGAGTGAAGAAAGAAGAAACAATCATCTCACCCCTCTTTTCTCTTCACTTTCCACTCTCGTAAACCCTATCACTTTCTCATTCCTCCTCCCTCCTATAAGTAACTCTAATAGCCCCTCCTTTGATCGCCTTATCGCTCTCCTCATTTCGCACGCTCTCTCGCCTACTCTAACCTGCTAGAGTGCGCGCCAATTCGAGAGAGTTATCGCGCGCGCGAAACGCCGATTTCACAGCCGTAAACCGCGGGGTAAATAGCTGGAATTCCGCAGAGGCGAATCTCCTCCTATTCAAATGAGCAGCGGGGGCGCACAAACAACAACAGCTGCTTGAGCGTCCAACTGCTGTAGACCTTTCCCTATTTGATTGAGTAATGGGGGCAGACAACGCTGCTCTCCTCATTTCGCACTCTATCTCGTCGGTCATACGAAATAATAGGGAAAAAGGAGGGTACGGGATCTGTGATCCATCTCCCGTCCGTTCTCAGACAGGAAAAGGTCGGGAGGAGGAGAAGAACGCGGAAAATTCGCACGATTTCGACGAGCCGGATCGTGGGAGCATTCGCGTTTCAGGCTGCGCACATAAGAACTGGGACACAGCGGGCTATAATTTGCGTGCAGTTTCCCACTCAAGATTTCAAAATCAACCCCATTCAAAGTGATGAATAACTGTGGCCTAGAAATCGCAGGAAAACACTATTTCCGGTGAAAAACAACAACAAACCGGACAAAACAGGGTGAAAAACTCAGGGAAAGGTCGCCCGTAAACGAAAAACGACAGTTTGCTGTTCCAGCGGCGCGCGCTCGTTGCTCGTTTGACTCACTCACACACACTGGGAATGGGTAGAGGGGGGGGGGGGATTTTAGAGAATGAGTAGAGGAGGGAGAGGCAACGAGGGAACGCGACGGGGGTGAAATAGGCAGAGGGAAATTCACAGGGACACTGGTGTTTCGGCCGCGCCAGAAAAGGGTTGGGGGAGGACGAGGGAGGAGAGGAGGGGTGATGATGAGTCAGCCTCTCGAAAAAATGTAAAATCCACCCGGGAAAGTGATAGTGATAGGGGAGCGAGGGGGGGAGGAAGGGAGGAAGTTGAGAGGGGGTTCACGCCCCTCACTCAACGTTTATCGAGTGACTGATCTCTTACTCTGCCATTTCGAGAACTGCCTACGCAACTTCTTGCCCCCTAATCCGAGCAATCAACTCTCTAAACCACCCACAATCGGTGATAACCACAGTAAGACGGCTGCTAACCACAGAAATGAACGGCCTCCTCATCACCGTTCTATATCACCACCTCGCGCTAAATATCGTATGACATACGATGATGATTCTCAGCAGATGATGATGAATTTTACCTCGCTCAGCCAAAGGGAAATTTCAAATATCGTCAATACCAGGTTCTTTTCTGATTCATCGCGCCGGGTTAAATTCCTCCCCGCTCGCATACCATCTTTTCCTATACCAGAGCTATGAGCGATACCCGGGGAGGAGCAGGGAAGGAAGGGGGGAGGAAGGATAAACATGATACTCACCTCTTCCTTCCCTATACCCCTCTTCTTGGAATGGGCATGACTCATCCCTACTAGCTACCGAAATGAGCGGGATTTCGACACCCTTTCGGGTACTCTAGCACAACAAAGCTTCAGTTTGAGCTACAACACTCACAAAGGTGCTAGAACACGCTCAAAAGACAGAGAACGGCTGACAAAAAGCCATCAATCCCGGGGCTTATTGGGCCACTTTGTGCCGGGAGGAAAAAGTGTTGCCCGAGGACAGGAATAGTCCCTGCCACTCTAGGGTGACTCATCGCGCTCATTGTGACCACTTAGATGTTGATCGACATACTCTGTGTCATCATCCCGGTGAATTGGCGCTACACTGATAACTCTCTAGTACTCTTCTCATTTCGCACACTCTCTCGCACTGCGTAGCTTGTCATCTAATATTGACATGCTATCACACTCTATCTGATAGACTAGAGAGCATGATGAATGAAGAGACGAGATCATTACTAGAGTAGCAGACAACGAGAACAATCATCGTCTAGCCCTCTCATTTTCCCATGCTCTCTCGTCGATCAGAGAAGCGAGATAGTATGGAAAATTGAGAGAGTCAGACCATCCCTCAGAACAATCATCGTTCTCGGAAGATAAAGTGGCTAACCCGATAACATCAATCGGATCGAGATCTATGAGAGTGAGGTGAAAAACTCGTGAAGCAATCGCTGACTCACTGCATCCACAAATATACACACACAAATAAGAAAAGCGAACGAAGCACAAACCAACTCAGCATCGCGCTCTAAACTATAACAGAGCACCTCAATCCAAAGATCGGCTCTAACTCACTCATTCAAAGTTGTGAGCTCTTTGGCGATTCAAATTGTTAGCGTGCCATCCGAAGGGCGCAATTTAGCAGTACCCATTCCATCCTTTTTCCATCCGAAATCCTTCCTCCTTCCAGCACCCATTCATCAATTGCCACTGCGGCACAGTGTGCCGAAAGCTCGCCAGATTTATTGGCGTACTACTCCGGGTCCATCAATCCGCGCTCAATTAGCTTCCTTCCCTTACATCTATCGAAAGATCAAAGATCATAATCGCAAACGCGAACGCGCGTTCAAATCTGCGCGGGGCAGGTCATAAACGGGCCACAGCCCCCATAAAGTGGCCTCTGGGCAGGCACTAAATCCTGTCCTAGCCTAGCGAACAACGGCTCACTGTCTGACGGCTTTGAAAGCGATTCGAACTATCAGCTCTCGCTCCACCCATCACAGTTACTAGTAGCCGGTATGTAGCGCAAAAACGCGTGGCCACAGCATACCTGTGCCAAGTATGTACTTGGAATTTTTGCTGCCTTTAATATCGGGTAGCCGCAAATAATTAGGAATTTTTCAACGGGTAGCCGACATATTCCTCTCAAAAACCCTCTTATTTTGCACAAAAAACACGGAAAATTCACAATTTTCTTACTGGTAGCCGCCTTTTTTCTATTGTCAGAATTTTTTTAACGGGTAGCCGCGTACTTAAGTACATGAAGTATGCAGGTGTGGGCCACAGTAACAATTGCACCTTCTTTCATTCACACTTTTAGTCATATCTGGTAGGCACATTGGAAAGGCTCGATAAGCACTGGCAATACGCGGAACGAACGGCCCTTTTGTGCTTGAATAGATCTGCTCAATAGCGGGGAAGAAGCCAGGGGGGGGGTATCTATGACCGCGGCGGGTGGCAGGATAGCCGAGGGGGCTATACAGGCTATGATGAAAGGAGGATGCATGGAGGGAGGGGAGGGGAACACGGCTCAGAGACACAGTCAGACAGACAGTCAAGGCGCCTCTTTCAAGCACAGAAGAGACGAAGGGGGCGAGAGAGTATGTGAAATGAGGAGAGTCTCGATCTTTCAGGTAGATCAGAGAGGACGAGAGAGTGTGCGAAATGAGGAGAGTCCTCGAGGGGGGCTCAACTGGTCACTCGCTAGCCCCTCGCATGTATTGTGTGTGTGAAAAGGAACACGGGAGGGGGGCTCCCCTCCTCCTCTTCCACTTTTTACCCCCTTGGTCTCACCCTCTCCAAACCCATTCAGCCTCCCTCCTGTAGTAGCCAGTCGCGAACATTGATCTCCCCCTCCTCCCATTTCACATTTCTATCTATCAACCAAAAATTATTATTATTCGACAACGTGAGCTCGGCCGATCCAAGAGCACAGCAAGTCATCAATAAATCGGCATCTCGAAGCTCAAATGTACCTGGGGAGAAGCGAGTAACCGAAACAGTCCGGGCCATTACTGCCAACCGTATCCTACAAATCTCCTGAGAATGGAGTATGGTAGGAGTACGGAATTGAATGGAGGGGAAGGGCGGACAGATTGACAGATCGGCCCACTTCCCACTCTACTCCCTCCGGCACAGTAAATTTCGAACGCACTGCCGACTGGTCCGGCCATTCATCAACTCCCTCCTTCACAAATCGTCCATGGCAGAAAGCGCAAACTGCATTCACCCCTCCCTCGTACTCGCTATGGGTTACGAAGAGCAGAATAATTATGAGTAAATAACTAAGAATACGATAAGCTACGTCTATTGAAGTCGGGAAAAGTGAGTAACCGAACTCGGTCAACACGCGACGCGTTACGGAACGTAAAATATTGGAACGTACTACATCAAGAAAAGGCAATGAGTGCTCAATACATCGTCGAAGCGCGGATGTACTCGGGAGAACGGTTTGCGAAGCGTAAAATATTGGGATAATTACAAGCCCCAAACGTGCTGACGATTGGAAAGCACAGTAAGACATCAATAAATCCTAACATCGAAGCACAAATGTACTCGAGCAAAGCGAGTAACAGAGCTTTTCTCACTCGCACTTGTTACGAGATGAAAATTCAATTTGGAATTATTATCGCAGACGTAACCACAGTTTACTGAAAGTCGTACCAAGTACTCAATGTATCCTAATCTCGAAGCACAAATATACTCGAGCAAAGCGAGTAACCGAACTCGGCTAACACGCGACGGGTTATGGAGTGTAAAAATTAGTAAGTACAGTCGATACTGATCAAGAAGAGGCTGCGAGTGCTGAATACATCCTAAACTCGAAACACAAATGTGCTCGGGAACAGCAAGGAACCCAAATCGTCTAACACGGAACGGATTGCGAAGCGCCAAATATTGGAATAATTATAACACACGATCGTTCAGTTCATCCAAGAACACAGCAAGTGATTCGTAACATCCCCAACTCGAAGCACAAATGTACTTGGTAGAGAAGCGAGTAACCTCAAATAGGGTAGGGCGGCATAGAGCAGACTCGTCTGCCCCTCTCTCTTCCATGCCCTCTTCCACAGTGGTCACCAAACTGAAATCCGACCCGTCGTCCACCCAAGGAACATTGCTATCGTCCCCTCGTTTTGCCTCGTCTCTCGTCGGTCAGAGGAAACGAGAGAGCATTGCGAAATGAGAGATACAGACCGTGCACCCATGGAAGAGACGGCAGAAGGGAAAGGAAGGAAGGACGAGGATGGGAGAGGGAAGGGCGATCGAGGGGAAGAAGGAGGAGAATGGAAAGGAAAAAGCGCTCATCGAACATCAATCCGCATGAAAAGCGCGTACGAGATCAGACTGCGAGGTTTGGGTTGCACCGAATACTCAAAGGCCCTTAGCTCGCATTGGAAAGCAATTTCGCATCGCCTGTGCTCTCCACAAATAACTTACAAATCCATTCGACCGGAGCAGCAACGGTAAGATAGCCAAACACCTGTGAGACTCGCGTTTCACCAAGTACTCAAAGTGGTTTGCTGCGGAGAATATCTAATGATAAAGTTTCTCCATAATATTTATGAGTATACCATCACTGACAACTGATCCCACTTGGTGTGGGGCCCAACCCCATCGCCCCGGGCATCCTCTCCTCCTCTAGGTAAACCCCCCACTCGCGTGTGCCCTCAAGGCCAACTCGGCTAATCTCTCGACTCCTCACACAATGGTTCTGCCCTTTCGAGTAGGCTACTCGGCACTCTCCTCATTCCGCGTGCTCTCTCGTCTTCTCTACCCTTACATAGACATCCACCTCCCAATCAGGCGCGATCTTCTCACTGATCCTCCCTGCTAATCGGGGCCCTCTTAGGGGGGGGGGGGATCCCCAATCGAGTTCCTCCTCCTTAGGCCCCCAGGCCCCCCTGCACAGGCTCAAGTGTCATCAACACTCTTGCCTCTCCTCACTTCTCTCATCTTTCCATCCCTAGATCATGACTGAGTATGGAAAGAAAGGGAGACGCCTGAGATCTCCGGCTCAATCCCCACTGTATTCACCACTCTCTCAGCTGGTGGATCTCTCGGATCAAATCGGGCCCATTTCACTGGAACAAACACATATTGTTACTGAACCTCAGGCCAGAAATGGATAAATTTCTGCGGTGCCTCCACAGAGGAATCTCTCAAAAACTGCGGAGCCCCGCCAACTAGCGGGTGAAACCAGTTCCTCAAATCCACTCCTCCTCAATAAACCCTTTCCCAGGGACTACACTCGCGTCCATTCTGGTTGCCATGACTCCCGTCTCCATCCCACAAAGACTCTCACCAGTGGTCACTCCTTCCTTCTTTCCTTCCACCTGCTCCATGACCTACATCTTCCATTATTGATCCTTGATCTTTGATATTTGACCTCCTCTGCATGGTCCTTATTCGGGACGTTTCATCCCTACTTCTCCTCATTCTGGGCGTAATCTGCTGCATTTGCGCCGTCGTTGGTAGTCTGTGGACCTCCCAGCATGGACTCCCACGTCGTCCATCGACAGGTTTGTTCTTTTTTAATAGTATTTATTCCGTAGCTCAGTGGTAAAACTCCCGTCCGGTAATCGAAAGACCCGGGTTCGACTCTCTGGGTACTAATTTTTAGCTGTTTCCTTAATACTATTTTAATAGTATTAAGTATTTAAGTATGTAATAGTATTTAATAGTATTTAATAGTATTATTCCATTTTAAAAAATGGAATAAACTGTCAAAAAAGAGCATCCTCCTTTTCTACCTTTTACCCTTCATCTCTTCACCCTTTGGACCTTTCGCACTCTAGTTCGCGTGTTGATCGGATCATCTACTTAAATATCCGCGATACTCTCCTCATTTCGCACACTTTCTCGCCTCACAAGTGATTGGCGTAGTGCAAAAAGGGACAAGAATGCGGGTGCATGATTCATATCGCATGATCAGCGAATATGAAAGAAGAAGAAGGATGAAAGGGAGAATGGAAGCTGGTAGCAACTCTTTGGGAGATGAGAGAGACACAACACCTCCTACTGTAGGAATGGTCTGACCCTCTCACTTTCCCATCATCTCTCGCTTCTCTGACCGGCAAGAGAAAACTGTGAAATTAGAGAGTCGGATGATACTTCTCCCACTATCATATCTCAATGTCTTGTGATGAATACCATAGGAATAGCTCACTCAAAAACACAATCGATTCCATTCAATCGATAATATTGGGGTGTCCCACATATTTGTGGTAATTTATTTCAACGTAATATTCCGAATAGATTACAAAGGGTATCCTTATAATTTATGTTGTTATAGTACACGCTACTCCTAAAGAATTTTATCACGCATCTAAATTCGGGAAGTACTTTCTAATAATGAAGCAATACGCTAAGGTGTCGATTTTTTGTGATATTTTTAAAAAATTGTAAATCAACCGAGAGTAAAGATGGGAATCCCCCGGTTGTGGCAACTACAGTAGGTTAGTCTAAGGTAAAATTCAAAACACTAATACTAGATTTTTCCTCGCGAATGAAGGAAGGCGGTCTAATTGAATCGAAAATGGCATTTCCTGTAGAGCACTTTTTGAAGTTTTTCAACATTTCTCACTTGTTAGCTAGCCGCGCCTTCTCAATTTTTTTCTCACAATATACTGCCTAACCATGTAAGCCAATGGTACACTTTATGTAATATTTTACGGAGTTGGTTTATCTAGACAAAATAATAAGTGCAAAAAAATGATATTTATTTCATATTGATGATGCAATACAATTTCAGAATTCGGATTCATTCTCATTTTGACTATTGCCCACTCAACAGTCGATATTAGTAACACATTTGATTTTAGCTCTTATCGTTATTGAAATTAAGCCCAAAATGATTTTATAGAATTTCGCACACTTTTTCTTATATCTTTTGCATACTCTTCATGGCGCGTTGTTTCGTCCTGCTATCAAGTGGAAAAAATAGACGCACTATTCTTCTACGTAGTGTACTTTGTTACCAAACAATTTGATTCATACACGCGGAGATAATATAAAATTCCAAAAATATGTGGGACACCCTAATACTACCGTATTCCAGAATAGACAGATCGAATATCGATCTCGATCGTGCACCTGTGCATACTTCACACGATGCCTGCTCACGCTGATTACCGTACTCCTGCCCATTCCAATCATATTCGCTTCGCAGGTACTGTAACGGTCTGACTACCGTAACCCGGGCTCTCCCTGATTCAGGGTCTATGGACTAGGTCTGACTACCGCAGCCCCGGGCCTTCCCTGATTCAGGGTCGATGAACTACACATGACTACCGTAACCTAACCATTCCCTGATTCAGGGTCTCTGGAAGAAGTTCGGTGACTACATGGAGCAGCCGCAGCTGCAGTTCAACTATCGCTACCTTGTCCTGTTCGAGAGCGAGAGGGGCGTACGCTACGCGACCACACTCTACAATTTGGAGGTATTTCGATTCATCATGCAATCCGCAAAGTACGAAAGTCCCCAAAAACAGTTTTTTTTAAGTTTTATACAAATACTGTACTAACCAATTGTAAAAGCAGCAACTTCAATCATACATAGCAAGCGTGAAACACGAAGCATACTGGGTCAATTTATCGCACAAATCCGCCACTCTGTCTATCATCTCCCACATTTCCAGTCCATCCCTGCCTTCCTTCCCTCTTCAGTCTCCTCTCAGAATCTCGACCACAACGACGACGGCCGTCCCGATGAGGTACAGCCATCTTTACCCTGCTTTAGGGTAAGCCATACCAGCTCCATTTTTCACCGATACAGGAGCCCTGATGTGGTCTTTCCGAGGCTACACTAGGGTGGTAGGCCACAACCGATGAGGTTACCATTTCGAGAATAAACTCTCTCCAAATTACACACTATTTCTTAACTCTGAGCGATTATCTAGTCCATACAGGACCACAGCTACTCTTCCTAGGGGGTATCCTGCTGTAGGGAGAAACTACCAGATACTATCCATACCCGTATCTTCTTCAGATCACCCTCCTTCTCTCCGTGCCCACCAACGTCACGTACCCCTCTACCCTAAGTCTCTTCCTATTCTTCGACACTCTCCTGGACTACCATGACATCATTCAGGTTCGCTGAGTCTTTCCCCTTAGCTCAATGCTTGATTTGATAATCGTGAATAGAATCTCGTGGATAGAAGCAACGTATTGGCATCAGCATTTCGCACAGTGCTAGTACGAACTGTGAAACACACAATTCACTAGTCCCAGATCCAAACTGATGGCCGAACTACCGTAACCATCTTTCCTTTCAAGACCGAGACCGTCCTCCACCACCGTCTCCCTCTCTCCTCTCCCCACTCCTTATTCATCTCTTCTCCCGTCACTCTCCACCAAATCGCCCCTCTCAACCCATCAATGCGCTTTCCACGCCTTCTCATCAATGATAGCGAGTAAGTTACCTCAATCATAAATCTGACCCACTGCACCCTGCCGTATCCCCTTTCAGTCCCACCCGGATGCGCAGTTTTCCACGCGATCTCATGCAGGTCATCGCGAATCGTCCGCTAGGACTACGATTGGAGAGGTACCTACCGTACCCAGGCAGGATTATTCTAATCGATTCCAGACCCATCATCACGCCCCTATCGACTACCGTACTCCCGAATCAGTTCTCGATCAAGCTCGCGCTTACCGTACCCTCCAGCAGGATCGCCTACCAAACACGATTCTTCGAGCTCATAAAATGGGCCTGGATACAGTACCTAGCCATAGCGATTATCATCTATTGGGCGTGCGAGTGGGTCGCAGCTTACTTGTTTGAGAACCGCTTAATCAATGCGGTGATTTACCGTATCGATTAATTAGTCGGATCAGGGAAATCAATCGATAAATGGCAACGGACAGATACACATCGGAGATCAGTTAGAACTCTCACGGCATCACGCATTAGTTATCACACCAGATCAGGCAATCGATAAACACAATCAATTTATACCGTATGCCACTGAACATGATATGGTCACACACGGAAAACGAGAAGAATCACTGGTTATTGCTTATTGAAACAACGAAAACCGAGAGAAAGAACAGATGCATTCAATGGGATGTGGAAAGCTGCCGGGAAAGAGTGATACTGTATCCGGTATACTGTGTCCGGGAGGATTATCGAATAATTGAGAGGCCTTTGTGAGTACTGGGCATATCACAGCTGAGAAATGTGGAGGGGAAAAAACAAGCTCTATGATCGGGAGAACTAACTTCCTATAGTTGCACTAAACTCTGTATTGTGATTGTGAAATGTAATAGACAACTAATCGGCAACACTTCGAAACGAGAGGTATAATAAATAATAATAATATCTCCAAACAAATACTCTAGTAAAATTTGACAATGAAATAATTTCTATACAGCACACGCGCTTCTAGCCGTGAATCTACCATGAAGGAGTGGGCACCCTAATTCTACTGGCTACTATGGAGGGGCTCATCGTGAGCTACCGTACTCTCAAATCGAGACAGTTATCGATCGACGATCGTCTACCGTAATCACACCGACGACTCTTCGTCACTCTCCTCGTCGATGGCATTGATGAGCGCAGAGTAGTCGTCCTTCGTCAGAGGACTGTAAATAGAATCATCTATCTCATTGACTCATTGATGATAACTCGAATATGTCAATTGCGTGACACCAGAAATCGCTTTCTTCTAAACAAAGGATAATTCGCGTTGTAAAACTGGCATTGTGTTGGTAGGACACTACACAAACAAATTCATGCTAATGGAAGGGACCGATCAATCGATATTATTTTTTGGTTGATTGCGCTGAAGAATGAAACACCACCATCATCACAAAATTCAGTGCATCTATGACACGACCGCGAAACCGGCTTCTAAAGGGTATATGATTTGTTTTCCGGGGACAAAGGAAGAAACAATCAAAGTTCCGGCACTAATCTAAATATTGCAACCTACTAAAAACACACAATCGCCATGCGAGAACAAACTTCAATCAATTTTGTTCTCGCAAAATTGATTTAAAATTTAAAATTTTTCTTGTTTTTTAAATAAATTTAAAATGCACTGACCGATGGGAGAGCATCTTGGGGTCGGGTTTCTCCGGGTCCATACTCGAGATGAGCACACGCTCCGTCTTGTGCAGGGATCTACAAAATGCGAGGAAGATTATAAATGAAACGTCATTCACTTTCGCGTTTCAGCCTACTCACTAATAAATGAGCATCTTCAACGAGTAGTTCAATTAACGGATTGAGTAAAGAATAAAATCAAATATCGAAAAGAGGGGATACGAGATAATAAATCTTATCTTCCTATCATTTCTAGATGGAAAACACAGGGCTAGCTTCACTAAATGTCCCTTCGGTTTTCTGTTTCTGGCTCTTAATATTAGTTCAGACTTCAGGAAGGTGCAATTAATGCTTCTGAAATCAACAAAAAAAATTCTCTCACCTGGTCATGGGCAGCATCATGGCCGCGGCTGCTGCACAGAGGAAGAAGACGAGGAGTCCCTTGGGAAGGGAGGGAGTGGCGAGGGCGAGAGGAAGGATGAGGCGAGAGACGATCTGGAGGAATCGACGTTTAGTGGATTTTTAAAATGAAGCCAAACTATAACATTCCAGTTTCACCCATAGTACTAACACTTTTTGTTATGCATAGTTTAATTGTCTCTTCAAAAGTTAAGGAATATCTAATGGAATGCCCATCCAACGAATTTTACAATTTCATCAGTGAGGTTCTGTGCCCAATTAAATCAATCAGCGTAATGCTCGCTTCACCTTTCCTATGAACACATCACCGCCCTAGCCTAGTAACTCCATGTTGAATTGCTGAGGAGAAGAGAGAGAATCAATAACTGCCATGAGCCTCCCCAATGTTCATTGTTCAAAGTAATCAACCACCTTTATGCCCGTTTCACCGATCCTATGAAAACTTCTCTACATCATCCGAATATTCGTTCCATCTGAGGCTAATTACAAAATCAAAAAATATTATTAACTAAATTCGTCCCCGTCTCACCCATCCTATGAACACCTTTCCACACCGGTCCACTAGTATATCCTTGATTTATAAATTACGCAACAAAATGAATAACTAACCGGCCATCCCATCAACAGGTCGACCGTCAGGAGTGGTCGGGGCGTCACTCTCTTGTCGATGAGCAGAGGGAGGTAGATGAGGGAGAGGGCGGATGAGGAGAAGAGCGCCGCGTGAGTTATGCTCTGCAAGGAAAGATTCGTATCGCTTGATATTCGCTGGAACGTTCGGAAATTGATTCTTGTGCACATGGTGAATTGGTGGTTCGGTGTGTTTACAATAGCCAGGTGATCTACCTACTTGTAATCGATCAGAAGCTAATGGTTGTAATAACATCATCAATTTATATTAGCCAATTTTATCGCAATGCGATCAAACTCCAAGTTTTAAACTTTTAACTGAATTCAACTAACCGTGAGAATGCCGAGTAGTGACAGCAGAGAGGTCACTGCTCCGACTGCCAGCAGTGTGCAGAGACCGGTGAGAGAGAGAAGACGATCACCACTGCAAGGATGGATGAAATAACATAGATTTATTGTCACGGTCTGCGCCTGTCGGGAAATGCAATTCTTCTATGCAGCGTCAATTCTTAAACGAAGGAGGATGGTTAGAGGAGGGTAGACTGACTGGGTTTAGTGTTGCCTGGTGTGCTCTATGTATGTCAACTAAAATATAAAAAAATCAAATATAACACCATAACCATACATTTTCATTACTAACCGGGGACCAAAAAATATAGTGGTCTGACACTAATAGCAGAGGTTTAATGGCTCAAAATCCGATTTTATGGTGGATACATTGTGGTCTGACGACAGATTCCATTAAATATATAGCGGTCTGATTACCGGCCCGGTAGTTAAGAAAATGTATGACCGTAACATTTCGTCCGCATTCTAACAAGTTTCAAGTTTCAGCATTTCTCTATCTAGGGCAACTGCTTTTTTCAACTAATAAGTTGTTGATTCTGGTCTCTCACTATACTCTCTAACAGGCTGGTATGAAGTCACAAACAAAAGATCCCTGAAATATTACAAAAAGTATATCCCCGTTTCACAACTTCATCATCTGCTCTATGGAAAGCTAGCTGTTAGTGAATTTCCGATATCCATTTCATAAGCAAAAAGAATAAAGACAATGAGTGCCACCAGCAGGACGATGCTAAACCACCAAACGAATCCCCGTTTCAGCACTTCATCATCAACTCTACGGGGAACATCAGCTAATTGGATCCATCCATTCTTCAGGTACATAAAAAAAAGTGCCCAGCGAGTGCCACAATTACACCATAATTTCTAATTGTTTTATTAAAATACATTTTTTTTAAGATAAACTCACGCAGCAAGAGCGACGAGCAGCACTATCAACTGCACCGCGAGTGCCTCCCTTCGCTCGTCAGCCACCACGCGAGACCACTCGCAGAGGGTGAACACCTGGATTGGATTATTAATTAAGTAATTATTAAAAACAAAAAGGATGTACAGTGATGATTTGGAAAATTTTATATTTTTTTCCTGAGGGAAAGCCAACTACACTACCTTCCTAGAAGAGCCAAGTGAATTTGATACCACCATGAAACTCTAAAGCTGTCAGAGCGCTGCTGAGCAATCATTGTCAAAGGAAACAACTCGACAGTAATCATAACCCGGTGAAACATCGACCGTGCACTTTTATTAATGCCTAAAAAGTATCGATAATTCCGTTCTAATAAGCTAAACGGAACAAGATACTCACCGCCCCGAGTATGACTTGCAGTGTGGCCAGTCGGATACGGAAGCCGATCGAGAGCGGAGTGAACTCCTCCACCTCACGCAGCTGCAATCAGAATAACAATAATATTTTAAAATATTGTAAATTCTTACCGACACCTGTTCGAATTAATTAACCCGCTATGAATCAAGATATGACACACCCGTGTAACACCAAATCGGAGACATCAATATTTTTCCGCTTCCTATTCCTCTTCCGCATCGCACATTACCACATTCATCCCTCCATAACCGCCCGTTGAAACACAAACTTCCCCCAAAATTCACTACAATTTCCCAACTTCTCGCGCCGCCCAGATACCAAGGCTGGTCAAAAATTTAAAGTAGCCCTCTTTTCACAATGATCTCTCGCTCTTTCTAATCGTTGAGCGGTGATAAAAAAATTGAAGTACGTTGATATTTTAACCCAAGATACATGCACAATACAGCTCTAAATCTTCATCAATATTTTTTTATCCTAAGCATCTCTAGCAACATTGCAAATTTCCACATTCCCCTTTCCATAAGAACTGAATGAAACCCTAAACTCCCCTCAATTCCCAACAATTTTCCAACTTCACAAGTCTCTCTTATTTCTAATGTTCTCTCTCGTCTATCTAACATGCGAGAGAGCATACAAATCGGGGAGAATACTCACCCTGTGCACCCTCGCATCAATCGGCACTCCACATCTGCAGCTGACCGCGTACGTCACGAGCAGCAGCAAAAGGGATACGGTAGTGACGGCGACGGCCGCCCAATTGGCCGTCGTCCCGCTGTCCCCACCACGAAGCGTCGACTCGCCCGACCAGTCCCAGATCAGACTGCAAGAGGAGTTGAGAGGGAGTAGGACAGTAATTGGGTCACAATTCCGCCTTCCATGGTATACACAACGAATTTTCACCAAAATTATGGGCTATGTGAGTGAAATCAAAAGCTATCATCAAAAGGAAAGTACTTCTCCGAAATATCATACCTGGCTGGAGCATGGAACCGCCTAGCACACTTTAACAAGATTTTCGAATTACTGTTTTAAACCTAAAGAGAAATTTTTTTAAATAATCTCACTGTGCTGCATCGGTGGCAGCGGCTCCCTCGAGTGCGGCCGGCTGCGGGAAGGAGGGGCTGCTGCAAAGAAGGGATCATAATTCACATATTTCCCTCTGATTTTAAATTCACTTCTCAAAATGTTTACTAAAACCCTTCGAAATAGATTCAATTGAGAATTGTAACGCCGTGTTAAATAAAGACGGGGCAAGGCAACATTGCCACATTTATTTGCAATCACCTCCATTCAATCGTGGCAATAAAACATTTCCCGAAACTCTTACTTGGACTTGTTTGCATTCGCATCCCTCTTCGCGACCGAATCCAACCTCGATGTGGCTGAACAAATACACATTGCACGTCAGACTTTGCCATTAAAGCTCCCAGAACATTTGGGACGCATGGTTCTATGATCTACGAACATAAACCTCTTCATTTGATGAATTTGTGCCTCATAGTTCTCTAAACTACCAGTATGCGAGCAATAGTGGATGCTATCGAGGATATGAGACGAATAAAAATAAAAACATCAAAAAACAACAATAATAACCTGTCTTGGGCGCGAGGATGGCTCCCAGAGTGAAGCAGACGAAGAGGACGATCAACTTCCGTCTGTGACCGCGCCAGAAGGCAAGGATGAGCGAGACGGAACCTGAGAGGAACAATCATTTATATATTCAATGAGAAATTTCATGAATCACAGATGTGTTAGCATCAAAGGAATATTTCCGCAGCCATGGTCAGATAATTGTTCGATAGAAAGCTAAGAAGTGATCAATTTACACGCAAGTTCTGAACGGATATGAAATTATTGAAACAGAAAAATAGCGGTACGTCCTTGCTTGATAAAATCACCTATTCGTTCGAAAAAAAGATGCTATATAGGGGCAAACAATCAAAAAGGAATCACTTACAGTACTGCACAATAGTCGCTGCGAATGCGCGTACGAAGAGGACTGCGATGGCGGGAGTGGACGGGGAGAAGAGAAGGGCTGCAACGAGATGCATTTCTGATTATAATGCTCTAGAACTTCACTAGTTCCCTATACGCAATCGTCTCCACGCGAATTCGAGCTCGTACACTACATGTTCCCTTCTCGATATCTCAGTTTCAACCACCTTTGATCATTCCGAACAGATGGCAGTGATTTCATGCAGATAAAGTAGGGAAAACTGAATTCTAACTTACACAGCGTGCATCCGAGTCCGAGCACGGTGCACAGCGTGATGATGGAGGTGAAGCTCATCATGCCGACGAGTCGGCGGCCTGGAAATGGACCACGTTAATAGAGTCAGTGGATTGCAGCACCGCTCATGCATGAAAAAATAGGCGACAAAAGACATCGAAAACATGGTATGTTTACAAATTTCAGGTATTTTTCGGCACGCTTTTCCACGTATGGCACCGCATCATTTTGGATTAAGAATCTCATACGATTTGGCAAAGAAGAAAAATTGGCTCACCCATGAGTATTCCGGCGAGCATACCAATTGTTTGGACGATGAAATGGAGAGTGAACGACGGCGATTCGATTAGATTGTACACGTTCGGAGACGCATTCAGCGTGAAACCCTGCGAATCGAGGTGTAAATAACACGAAAGTTCTTTGGAAAAAAACTACTATAAAGTATCACAAAAACGTACCGTGGTGAATAGCGCGAAGCAGATTATAAATATGGCGAAGATGGAAGACTCGGCGAAGATACAGCAGGCGACTCGACTCCGTCGACTTCCTCGACGACGAGACCGGGAGGACATGAGCGCATTCTGAAGAAAATTCACGTTAAAAAGTAGTTTGGTTCAATTTTAACGTCTTGAAGCAAGGAGGTAACTTCAGTTACATTCCATACGGCAGAAGCGTGCTCATCTACCATCTTAAGATAACCAGTTTACAGATTATAAGTTATCCGACAACCGAGATTGATTGCTGACTGATAAAAAGGATTGTGGAAAAAAAACTAGATTTAACAGTTGAAGAAGACATGAACTAACTCGATCAAAGACGACATCAGCGCCACTGTCGCTGTCGGAATCGGCGAACTTGATATCGACGAACGAATCATCCCTTTTCCGAGATGGGCTCTCCTCTTTTGACTCCAAAACTGAAACGAAATCAACCATGAATGCGGGAACAGTCGATGAAGAATTCACTCACTCCCGAGACGGGCCAAAATCTCCGTTCCTTCGTGCACATCCATGCTGATTGTGTGCTACCCGTGCACGTTCACCTCTGCATTCGATATGGAAAGGAAATCTGGAAGCGGAAAGATCGATTTCAATGCGAAATGTCAACAACAAAGTTTCCAACTCAATGAAATCACACTGGTCCGAAAAACTAACGAACTTGGCAAAGCTCCAAGAGTTCCGTTCGAGAATCAGCCACAGGGGATACCGTATTTGGCGCGCCAAAATTCCCTATACTCAGGGCGAGAGAGCACGCGAAAAGCGGAGTGCGCGTCTCTCGTCGTCTGCGCTCTCCTCTCTCTAACCATGGACATGTGACGTGTCCGCCCCTCGGTTGCTCACAAATAGACCTCGCTCCCCCATTCTATGTTGAGTGGAAGATTGCAGTAATCGAAGTTGTTACATTTTCCCTTCTCCTTTTATCGAAATAACGTTACCAATGATACCCGGACAGTCCACAGAGATTCTGGCGGAATTCTGTGCCGATCGAGGTAAAATGGGGGATGAATTTCGAAAATACCTCGAGAATGGTATTGAGACGAGCGCTGCTGCTGCTGGATTTGCTGTGCGGGAGATGCGACATTCTGATTAGACTACTTAGTGTTGTACGTAGAGAATTTGAACGGACAATTTTTTTCGAGTGGGGGAATTTCGCAATTAAAACTAATTGGCATCTTTAGTTGTGCAACTCGAAACTTTCAGTATTTACATTTCGAGTGGACGAATTTTGATGCTTAATCGAAGCTAGAATCTTCTTTATCAGTTATTTCTGGTTGTGGCTGTAGCTTGCATTTCCATCTCTCAGTTGTAATAGTCCGGGGGGAAGGGGGGAGGTTGGTTGAGAGCCCCTTCTCTCGCCGCGGCCTCAATCGATACGGGTGGCTGAGAGAGTAGGCAAAAACGGGAGAGTGAGTGAGAGAACTGGATAGGGGAGCGGGAGATGGAGAGAAGGGACGCTCACTTTAGTCACTCGCGAGCCTTGACAATTCAAGGGATATCTACGCCAAACCGAAGATGGTTAATCACTTATGAGACATTGGATAGATACGCGTCCCCATAATGAAACTGTTTCAGAGAGTACAAGATGCTACTTTACTTTATATTTTCTATTTTTCCCATGTGCTTTGAGTCAAAATCGTCGTAGGTATGCACTGTGGTTATGTTACTGATTGTCATAATCTTTCTATTTTTAACTTGTAGTTTTAGTATGCATTCAGGAAGAGTGAGTGGGCGGAGCTTCTTTTCGAAAAGGGTTTCTGCAGGGAGACGAGGAAGGGGAGGGGGTGCGAGAGTGATAGAGTGTGCAGAGAAGTCAGAGCGAGCGGGGAGGAGAGGCTATTATGCGGGAAGGGGGATATTAATCGGAAATACTAGGATGTCAGGGAGATTGGCCAAGCGATGTTACGACAGGGAAAATTTTAAATTTGGGTGATGACGTCATGCCGCTTTTCTATTGCGCCATACCTCGAGTGAATCATGCAATTTCAAGGGGGAGGATACCGTAGTGCTGACGAAAATGTGCGAGATGTGGAAATCAGCCTGAGACGCAAAGAAATTCGAAACTATTCACGTTCAATTCACCCCCATTTTATCGCCCCCTGTTTACTCTTGTTCGCCCCATGTTGCAACAGTACCCCTCTCGAGAAGGAGGGGGTTTGTCTGTGTGGAAAAACGTATGCATCTCGAATCATCGCCCATTACAGATGTGCTAAAATGGTTGATATTCTCACCAAAACAGCCAACGAAGCAATGATTAAGCAAGAGCAAATGGAGGAAGAGTTCGAAGATGGAGAGCTAGTAGAGGAGGGAGAGATCTGCGATGATGATGATGATGCACCCGAGCAGAAGCCAGGTACGCAATCCTCCATTTTTTGCCCCTCCGAATCCTACAATTTCATTTCCCCCTCTCCATTCAACCTTCCTTCCTCCGTCTTTTGTTGTCTCCTTGTGATCACCCGTACTCACGTGCGCACACTCTCATGTGCTGCATTAGAGAGTACAGTACCTACCCCTCTTCCCTCTCGTTAATCTACTCGGATCTTTCTTCGCAGGTCTACTCAAAACTCCGGCGCCCACTTCTTCATCGCTGGGCGGCTCTCCGCCGACCAACAACGGCCATCCTGCTTCTTCGCCAGGCGCCAAAAAACCAAGCAGAGAAGAGCACAATGCTCCGAAAAACACGGTATGCACAAGTGAATGAGAGACAGAAATGGAAAAAAGAGGAGATATTCGATGAGATAACGACGATGATCGAGAAGAGCAAGAGAACACACAGCTAAATAACTAACACAGAAATTGTTTTCCGTTTTTAGCCCTATCACCTGTCATTTTTTACCATAGTCAGAGGAGAATTTGATATCGAAGGAGTGAGACTTCCGAGGACCCCGTTTAAAAATGTAGCGTAGGACATCGGAAACTGATCGTTGCCGTAGATAGCGTACGGTAGATTGGAAAGATTACGGTATGACATCAATTTTAGGGCGCGGAATCGCCGTGGAAGCCGCAGTCGGCTGCACCAAGATCACCAAGATCGCAGCACCAGGATGACGGATTCGGATTTGGCGATCGCGATTTCCGCAGTAGCATGGGATCGGCCGAGGACCGGGATTTCCGGTGGAACGAAGGACCGGCAAATGGAGCCGGTGCCGAGGATTTCGACTTCAGAGATAGAAGGTTTGTTTCGCATGAATTCATAAATATCGATTGGTTCGCATGGTTCATGGTCACTGAGAATTCGCCCCCGCTCGCTAAGTGGTAACCCTAAACCTTGGCCGTTTGATGAGGGTGTTTTTTGGCCACAGACATTCCTAGGGCTCTCGATCGCATCGAAAGTGAATCGACATGTCTGTGTGTAATTCTCCTGCTTCCCCTTCTGACCAGTTCTTGCATTCATTTCCAATACATACACCCTGCAGCAAACTTTTGTCATTGCGCGCCCGGACACTATGCCATCGGGTGTATGCTAACCGGAATTTGAAAGGGGGAGAAAGTGAAGCAGCGAGGAAACACCCGGGCGTTGTGACGTAACACAATTAATCAGTGATTGGGTTACGGTAATGCGGAGATGATTCGATTATCGATAACTGATCATTATCGATTGATTGCAGACGTCGTCATTCTCCGTCGCCTCCGCCGCATCTGAAGCGTGCACGTCCCTCGCCCCCGCACGGCCCATTTGCCGACGATGGAGGACCGCCCTATATGGGAAGAGGAGGACACTTTGGAGGACGAGGAGGATTCAGGTACGGTAGATTATCGATTAGTCCCTGATTACTGTAATTATAGATTCGTCTCTGATTGCGGTAATTATCAATTTTTTTCAGGGGCAGAGGTCGTGGAGGCGGATTCGGCGCACCGCGCTGGATGGAGCGCCACATATGCAAGTTCTTCCGCGAAGGCTACTGCAGGTACGGTATACTTTATCGATTGGCCGTGGTGCGGTAGTGGGTGCGCCGAGTGCAACTATAATATTCTGCCCTTTCAGAGACGGCGACGGTTGCTCGTACTCGCACTCGGCCGAGGACAGCAAGCGACGGCCGGAGGTGTGCAAGTTCTACCTGTCTGGCCATTGCAAGAAGGGCCTCGCTTGCCACCATCTGCACGGAGAGTTCCCCTGCAAGGTACGGTAGATGAATCCCATTTGACTATCGTCAATTGACTTGAATAATTTGGAATACTGTAACTGCAGATGTTGCAAACACATAAATCTTGTTTGCATAGTAATAAAATCGGGCGTTAAAAAAGAGAACATTATTCTCGATGATTTGTGTGTCAGGGTCAATGGGAGTGGCTACAGTGTTTTTTTTTAAAAAACGCCATGCAATCGACAATTGATTTTAATTGCAGGCTTTCCACAAGGGCGAGTGCACACGGGATCCGTGTCAATTCTCGCACAAACCCCTCGATGACTACACTCGGCCGCTGTACGAGAACGCGATGCAGCAGGAGCAGTACTCGACAAGAATGGGAGTAAGTGTCGACTACCGTACCTTACACTATCCATTCCTATCACCAACTGATTTTAAATTACTCCTTTCCAGATTCCGCAGCTGCCGCTTAACCGTCGGCGCGTGCTGCTGCCGGGCGGTCCGGTGCCTGGCGCGCCCACCCCGCTCATGGCGCCTATAGTCTCAGCCAATCCGGCTGCAGTCGCAGCTGCACAGGCTGCAGCAGCCATCGTCACTCAGGGACTGGTGGCGCCCCCAGGCGTCATGCCTGGCCCCCTCCCTCCCGGATACGTGCCTGCCGGAGGTGGCGCGCACTCCGACCGCGACCCCTCTCTGCCGCCGCCCTCGGTCGTCGTGCCCCGACTGAGCAGTAACCCCGCGCAGCAGCAGCAACTGTCGGACGTGCCGCTGCCCTCGCTGCTGCAGCATCCGGCTGCACCGGCTGCAGCCCCATCCCCGCCCGCGCCCGCCACTTCGGCCGCGAGCGCGGTCGCCGCGTCCGCAGCGGCTGGCGGCACCGGCTTCAACATCTCGATGATGCTGGCGCAGATTGCGGGCACGATGCCGGGAGGCGCGGAGGCCAATTCGGCGCCCTCCTCCTCGCACGCGCCGCCCCCCGCCCCCTACATGATGGCGGCAGCGGACGAGCTGGAGTCGCCCGAGAGCCCGCCACAGACGGATTTCGGCGCGCCACACTACGCCGGAGGAGCCATGGACATACCGCTGCCCTATCTGCATGGTGGAGCGAGAGGCAGCCAGAGGAGTGGCACGCATCGACCAGTGGAGTATCGAATGCTGCCGGTCGACTGCGAGCCTCCCTATTCCGGAGTGAGCAGTGCCATCATCAACAGTTGTAGTCAGCAGTCCGATCCGAGGATAGCCCGTCTCCTGGCCTCTCAATTCGACGCAGTCTCATCGATGATCGCCGCCCAGCAGGCGGCAGCCGCAGCCGCGACGCCCGCGCCGGTCGCGGCGCCCCCACGCGACCCGCGCGCACGCCCCGACCCGAGACGCGATCCGCGCACCGCGAGAGACACGGACGCGCGCGTGAGTTGGATGCCGCAGATGTCGTAGGAGAGAGTAGTCGTGTCACACCACCCCATTCACTATGTGTTATTATTGTACCGTGTGTGTCTATCGATGAAGCCAGCACAAGATCCCATGGCCGTGGTGTTTAGGAATTTTGCAATTTTCTATGGAATTTTATCAAAATTTTGGGTACAAGTACAGGCCAGTAGGCGAATTGTGCGGGTTTCAAGCCTCACCTCTCACTACTTCTCATTTACTCTCTTCTCTCTTCTTTCCTTGTCGTATCTTGTTTTTCGTATCTTCGGATCTTAATGTAGCTTATCGATTCACCCTTCCTCCCCCTCGCACGGGTAGCTGACCCTCTCCGAACACACATGCTGCTGGTCTTTGATCTTTTGCTCCAGTCAACGCCTCCCTTTCTGTTCCCAGTAAGCCTCTCCAATTCACAATCGTCTTCTTTTCTTGTACGGGTTCTCTCGCAAGGCGTTAACAGTGCTAGCCTCCCGATTTGTCCCCGTTTTCCCAGTTGATCTTTGATCTTTAATCCCTTACCGAAGTTTCGCACGCTTAGATACTCTGTTTTCTCTATTCTTCTTCTTTTATTTATCCTTTAATATTTATGTTTTATGCTAGGTCAGAAGCTTTTGAGGGTTGTTTTAAATATCATCATCGAATAGTGGACCTCGCTCTATCTCTTGTAATTCTTGTAAGCTTGTCTCTGACAACATTTCAGCCAATTCGCTCCCCCGTCAGTAGAAATATTGTAATGAATGCTCGAAGTGAAATAAGATAATGAAAAGATAAGAGAAATGGAAAAGAGAACGCATTGGAGAGGGCAAAGAACACACAGATGAATGGGAAATAAGAGGGAGAGAAGGGGCAGAGGGAATGAAGAAGAAGGGAAAAGAACAGATGAATGGGAAAGCATGGAAAGTACGAAAGAAATGAAAGTATTAGAAGTTTCCCATTAGAAGGAAAAGAGATTCAATGGATGCTTGAATATGTTAAGGGAAGGAACAAAGAAGGGACTCACTGGCATGGAAAGATGAGGAGAGCAGAATGGAAAGGGAATGAACCATGCGAATTTTAAATTAATGAACACAAGGAAAGTCCGCGATAAGTTTTCGGAGATTTGAAATTCCTGCAATGAGAGATACGTTTCAGGGAATGCTCGAAAGGCGGTCGATCGAGTAGTAAATGATACGGGTGGTACGGGGAATACGTGAAAAGAAAAAAATTATTGCCTTTCAGAGAAAATTGTAGAAGACTGTTGTGAAACACAAAAGACTCACGGATGCATTGCAGAATCACGAGGAGTAGTATTTGACACATGAAATAGACCCTCGTATCGGCATTTTGGTTATGTTTCAAGGGAATTTTAAAATTCATTCATTCTCGATTTATCGAGAATGAAGATGTGATGATGAAGATGTGATGAAGATGTGAGAATGAAGATGTGATGATCTTATAAGATGTTGACTTTCCTCAATCTTGTTCCTAAAAAATAGTGAATGCATTTCGCAAAAATATTTTCTGTATTGTCTTTTAGCTGTCATCTTGCGCAGAATGTATCGTCTTATTCCTCTTTCTGATGACTCATTCGATCAACGTTTCTTTTGATTCTCGACGAAAGTTCCGGAATAGAATAGAAACGGACAGATGTTGCGGCCTGCATAGATGTCGATAGAGGTCACTGCCTCTTCGTTCCTCGCACTCTCTCATCAGTCAGAGTGGCGAGAGAGCACGCGGAATGAAGAGACGGCTGGAGCTTGTTAGATCTAGTCCTGCCCATTCAACTGATTGACGAGCGTCCCGTTTTTGTAGACAATGAAGTCACGAAGAGGGGAGGAATGCCTGACATTCTTCAGTTTGCATGCTATCTCGATTCGTCTGCTTGAAGAAGGATCAGAGGGAACGGAGATAGACTTGAAGAGGAAGCCATGGAAGATTCTAGTCAGAAGGAATGTTGCGGGCTGGACACATTCCTTCACTTATCGAACCTGAGCAGCTCCGCGCTTCCCATTTCGCATAGCTTTTCATTCTTGACGATCGGATTAGTTTCAAATAAGGCTCTTCCCGCACTGTTGTTTCATTGCGAGGTGCGTTACTCAAAGGGGAATGAACGTTAGCTGCCTATGGAAGGCTTCCGGTAGGGATGCGAGTTCGGTATGCGCAATACGGCGCTTTCTCCCCCTCCCTCTCTCTCGCCCCGCGAATCCGCTAGGGAAGAGGGAGGGGGCGGGGCAAGTGCAGCGGATTCGCTAGAGAGAGAAGGGAATCGCGCAATCCGCTCTTTTGGGCGCATCTCTCCCTCGCCAGGGCAGAGGAGGGAGATGGGAAGAGGGGGGAGAGCAGCTCTCTCCCTACCCTCTTCCCCCCTCTCTCTCAATTCGCGGATTCGCTCCAAAAGAGCGAATCCGCTGCCTTGCCCCGCCCCCTCCCTCTTCCCTAGCGGATTCGCGGGGCGAGAGGGCGAGGGGGGGGGGAAAAGCGCCGTAATACCCAATCCGCTCCGCTATCCACATCCCTAGCTTCCGGTGAATATGGCGTTGAGAGGTTACCAATTACTGGAAGCGCAGCAATCTTTAAAAAGAGCATTTTGATTGATTGTTTGAATAGATTTGCACCGCTCGTAGTCTTTGATCGGATGCAATAAAAAGCGATTTCTCATCGCATTTGTTCGCATCACTGGAAGGCTTCTTGTAACTATGGCATTGATTTCAAGGAGTTCGCAGTTTCGAAAATGTAAAAAAAGCAATACCTTTGCACCGGCAGTGCTCGTAGTCTTTGATCGGATGCAATATAGAAGAGATTTCTCAACGCATTTGAGTAGGCGGATTCCGACCGATATCTCTAGCTGATCATCAGATAAGAGAAATGATAGAGAGATTTCTAGCCATTCTCTATCCCGGAAGCATCGCCCCTCGCTCATTGTTATTGTCTTCGATTTACTGACATTGCCTTGCTCCCGTTCCCTATTCGTCAATCCCTGCCTTCATTTTGCGTATTCGCCGATGGCGAACAGTAGTTCTTCCTGATGGCGCCATTGGAAATTTTATCACCGTATTTTCGCATCGCGACCGGTCACCGTAACCTACCGTACCTGCTCAGGATGAAACCACTGTGGAGCATCGTGCTCCTCCTCCTGCTGGCGGTGGTCGGGTTCCGCGCGGATCCCACCACGACAACGACTGTCCCGACTACGGTAGCCACGAATACGGTAGCCCCGTATTCCTCGCAGGACCCTCTGAAGGGCAGCTGCTCCCTCTACTGCTTCATCACGCCCGAGAAGGTATACGGTAGGAGGGGTAATCGAATGAGAAGTTGGTCAGGAAATAGCTTATTGTGGTATTGTTATAAGAATCAATATCGTATCCACTTTCGGCTGAAGTGATCATTGTGAAACTTAATCGAACACTTTTTGAGATATGGTGTAGAATTGAGTCAGAGACGAATTGCGTATGTTTTGGTCAAATTATTTGGAGATAGTGTGGTCTGCCATTACCCAATATCTACATAGATGCCTTACCGTATCTCTACCGTACTCTCTACCGTACCCCCTCTCTCTCTCTCTGCAGACGGAACGCGTCGATTTCTCGCTGTACGCCAATCTGACGTCGTGCACGCACTTCGTCTACGGTATGGGCGAGATGACCAGCGGATTCCAGGTGGGACCCAGCTTGATTTGAAATGGGATTACGGTAACTGGATGTAAATCAATAATCACCAATTACAGTATTCCATGCGGGACCCTCGATGATTCAAATGGGGATTACTGTAGCTGGGAAAAATCAATACTTACAGTACAAGGGCCCTTCCACTCAAGACGAGCCGACGCACTCCTACCCCGGCAACCTGCACTTCCTGCGCAAGTGAGTACGGTATCTGAGCATCGATTGGGAATTATCGATTTTTCGGCTTAGATGCTAGCACCTTCTATTCGTGTATTACATGTATCCTTCTGTAAATCTATCTTTTCCTGAACAGACCTAGCGAAGCATGCATCAGCAGAACACAGAATAACATAAATCAATAACCTACCGTAGCCTACCGTACTCTAGACTGAAGAAGACAAATCCCAACGCGACAATCCTTCTCGGAGTGCACCTCAATCAGCGCGATTCCTTCATCTCCTCCCCGCCTACGAGAGTCAAGGTTGATTATTATCATTTAACTTATATTAAAATTAATTTAAGAAGGTTTAATCAGAAATGAAGCGAAAATTCATCTAGTGCAAACAGCTATGTTTCACAGCGAATACGAATGAGTGGAGCGTGAGGGAGAACTCGATATTGTCTTGATTATTGTTTCAAAAAATGTAACAAGAATCTGGTCTAAATCAATCCTGACATTCCTAGTTGGCCTCGTCTCTCCTTCTCGCAGCGAGGGATCTAACTGTGCACGGTCTCTTCCTGAGAGTGGATCGACCCTTCATCGACAACCCAAGATTCGAATTCTTCTTCAAGGTATTGAAGTAGGCTGTCAGGGGAAAGAGTTCGACTCTTCATCCCACGGGTTTGTTAGCCGATCAGAGCAACGAGGAATGAAGATACTTATTCTTCATCCTGATACTTGACGACGATGTTCAACTGAGTCATTTTGCCTTGGATGGCTTGACAATAACTCACTCTTTTACCGACGAAAGTGGTGGACAGATGATTTTGATACCGTGATCACCCCCCGCAGGATCAACAAACAACAACTCCCTGCCGAGACCCTTGCGATACTAGTAACTAGCTGATATAAGCCCATAATAGACACTATCTAGAACTACAAGTTAAAAATAGAAAGGTTATGAGAACCGGTACGATCCCAAACATCATTGCCCGCAGGATCTCCACTCGGCCAACAACTCCCTTCCCGTTACCCTAGCCGTTCCTCTTCCTCTCGTCGTCTCATCCTACTCACACATCCTCGAGGCGGCTCCCTACGTGAAGACTGTCTATCTCATGAGCAGTCCCACGGTGAATAGGTAGGAGGAAGATCAAAGATCCAACTGGATCTCAACGCATGTATTTAGTAGATCAAGGATCATGGGGTTTTCATCAACAAGTAGTTTTCTTTGGTTAGGAAACAGGAAGAGCTAGACAAACAGAACTATTCAAATATCACAGGAATCAAGAGTTGTGCAAATTATGATATAATCGACGAGATTAAAGATGAACTTACAGATTGGCCCAACTGGATCCTCTTCTTCCCTCGTCGGCCACTCCTCCCGAACAGACCATCAGCTACAATGCTAATGTGAGAGAGATCAAATATTAAAGTACTAACATTTAAAATTTAATGAAATGAGCTTATAAATGAAACGAAAACTGTTTAGCTCACAAAAGGAAGTTGGTCACCCTTGTGTCCAGGCAATATGATTGGGACTGCGATATCTATAGCGATGGGGGTCAGAGTGGGGTCAATCTTGAGAGACACACTCGATTGATAAGGGGCGTTAGATAAGTGAGAGATATTATGGGCGCGACTCAGATTGTCAGTTACAATACTTCTCTTGCGCTATCAAGGCCCTTGATTCAAGGGTATTCACGGGATAAAGAGTAAATGGGCCGCGAGATCTGAAATTACATTGTGTTTCACTCATCGATAAGAACCACAATCTACCATCTACAACTAATGACTCCTTGGTCGCCAAAGAAAAATATAATCGACTCTATGTAATAATCTCCGCAGAAATTTTGTTATCAAAGAACGTAGATCAAAGTTCAACCTACAAAGATCAAAGATCAATCTTAGATTCTCGTGGACAAGGGCATTCCAATGCGAAAGATCGTCGTCGGGCTGACGACCGGAGCCGTCGTGTACAGGGTGAGAAAGATCAGAGATCAAAGATCAAACTACGGATCGAGACTGCTCTTATCGATAGGAATAGTGTAAAGCAAGTGAAGCTATATCCTGACTCATCCAGATCGTTTCAATTGTTTTTCTTGAAAGTGTAATAATGTGATGAAGTATAATCTAAAAATTCCCCTTCCAACAATTTGATCTTTGATCTCTCTCCTTTCTCAGAACTACCTCGTCGATTCTCTTCGAGGCGAGGCCGAGGGCGAGCTTGATTCGCTCCAGGAGACCTGCGGAACGATCGGAGAGAAGAGTGAGTGGAGATCAAAGATCAAGAACTAAAGATCAAAGATCATTCCAGTCCTGGACACTGCCACGGCCACTGAGATGGTGAAGAACACGCACACTCATCGGATCGTCTTCTCGAATGCGCCCATCGAGGCTTCGCTTGGAAGAAAGGTGAGATGATCTTTGATCTCTAACTGATGAGGGAAACTCTTCAATCGGGCAATGGGTTTGGCAATTTTCTGCTTGTCCTTCACACGTACTCATCATTTGTAGCAGAATGGGTAGATTGCGGGCCGTATGACAGACCCATACTCAATCCTGATTCAGGCTCGCTGGTTGACGTCGGCCGGATTCGGCGGACTGGGCCTGCAGTCGCTGCAGCACGACGACCCGAAGGTAAGTTGTCGGGTTGATCTTTGATCTTCGAAGTTTGATCTTTGAACTTTCTTGCAGGGCGAGTGCGGTCTCGAGGGCGGCAAGTTCCCGGCCCTTCGAATGGCCGCTGAGAACATGCAGTGTGTGGATGATGTGGGACACGTGAGGTTGGTCTTTGATCTTTGGTCTTTGATCTCGACACTGTCGCCGCTGTAATCTTAAAAGTATGCTTAGAACTAGGGTTGGTAAAGTCAAGCTGGGCTGACCGGGCCACCGTCATTCAGGCTTGGCCCGGGCTTAAATATCGAGCCACTCGAAAAAGCCCCTAGCCCGGTCGGTCGCGTCGATTGCGAGAGTGAAGAGGCGGGCTGGCAATCGGGCCGCGGGCCACCGCCAGCCCGTCTCAGCCCGCCAGCCCGATTTCCGAAAACGGGC
>LS488644.1:0-11676 GCA_900490705.1 Pristionchus arcanus | reverse complement strand
AAATCGGGCTGGCGGGCTGAGACGGGCTGGCGGTGGCCCGCGGCCCGATTGCCAGCCCGCCTCTTCACTCTCGCAATCGACGCGACCGACCGGGCCGGCCAGCCCGGTCGAGTCAAATGCTCAATTTTAGAGACGGGCCACCGATCACCGGGCTGGCCCGGTTTTACCAACCCTACTTAGAACGCTTCAGAATCGATCTAGGCAGCCTGCAATACGAATACATTCTTTGAAAATTCAATAGTATAGAAAATTAGATTATGGGGAATGCGTGAAACTCAATCTGCATCAGCGATTTGGCCGGGATTGATGTTCGTTTCGATGACTGATGAGAGAATAGACAAAGTGGGGAGAAAACGAAATATCACGCCTGTCAGGAGAGAATCGAGCTAGAATGGCAATAGTTGGGAATGGGACGAAAAACGTAAAATGAGTTAGCATCAGTTTTGGACACCTCAAGGCATGTCCTACCGTTCCCCAAAGTCCCATTGTACAGAAATCATTTTGGGGCTCCCTACACCGGGTTGGTATCCTGGATCCCCAACTTTAACCGAGAATATCTCGGTTCTGGAGCATTTCTGACTAAAATGTTCCCAAGAGCAACCCCTCCTATTTTTCCCAGCTCTATCGATCTACACCGGTTAGAAGTCATAAAAGTGATTTTCAACTGAGCTACAGTAGATGAAGTATATCTTAAAAATTTAGGATTCGGCGCGGCTAATTTTTGGATATGATATGCGCGGCTTTGATATCTATCGAATGAGTATCTAACGCAAAATATAAATTAATCCTGCGGTATGGTTCATGCCCTCGAAACTTTTTCAATCATTTGAAGTCATTTCATTCCCTCTTTTCATTTCATTCCACTCACACCGCTCATCTCGGGGGTGTGGAGGAGAGTGAAACATATTTCTTTTTCCCCTTTTCAGTAGTTTACCCTGTATTAAAAGGACTCCACTAATAATTGCCCGACCCTTACGCAAACGTGCTTATAAGGCTAACGAAATACAAATGAAATCTGAAAAAAAAATTTAGTGAAAAGGGGAAAATGAAATATGTTTCACTCCCCTCCACACCCCCTGTGTGAGTGGAATGAAATGAAATGAGGGAATGAAATGACTTCAAATGATTGAAAAAGTTTCGAGGGCATGAACCATACCGCAGGATTAATTTATATTTTGCGTAAGGTACTCATTCGATAGATATCAACGCCGCGCATATCATATCCAAAAATTAGCCGCGCCGAATCCTAAACTTTTAAGTTATACTTCATCTACTGTAGCTCAGTTGAAAATCACTTTTATGACTTCTAACCGGTGTAGATCGTCAGAGCATCGTAAAATAGGTGGGGTTGCTCTTAGAACAATTTATCATGAAAATGCACCAGAACCGAGATATTCTCGGTTAAAGTTGAGGATCCAGGATACCGACCCGGTGTAGGGAGCCCCAAAATGATTTCTGCACAATGGGACTTTGGGGAACGGTAGGACATGCCTTGAGGTGCCCAAAACTGATGCTAACTCATTTTACGTTTTTCGTCCCATTCCAACTCTCAGCTCGATTCTCTCCTGACAGGCGTGATATTCTGGTTTGCGAGCCATCGTTTCCCCGTAAGAAAGGAAGAGGGGGGGGGGAGACAAGTGCGATCACTACTACTATTCACTAGCCTGGCAATCAATCTCGCAATACAGGAGCTGCAATCGTCTCTGCTACATCAACTCGCCCCATCAGCTGCACAAGCTGCAGCCGGCCGCATGCTCGCACATCATCGTTGAGGCCACCCTGTCGGCAAGTGATCTTTGATCTTTGATCTTTGTAGTTTGATCTTTGATCTTCCAGATGCTGGGAGAGGTCAAACTGTCGGAAGATGGCACGGCGACTGCTCGATGGATTCGTGGCTGGCACGTGCCGAGAAAACCCAAGCTCATGGTGAGGATCAGTATGATAGTACCTTTTTTTTGCTAGGGAAAACCTATCATTGAACAATTTCTCAGTTTAACGATTTTGGAGAATGTGTGAAACTCATCTGTAAACCAGAGGAAAAGGCTGCACAAACTAAAGAATTGCTTATTTTAAAGAAGGTGTCCCACGAATATCTGGCTAACTGAGTTATCGATGTGAGGTAGTGGGTCGCTGTTACCCGATAACACTTTCGAAACTCATCATTTTTTGTTTGAACTGAGTTATGATCAATTGGCTGCGTGCCAACTGACCCTGAAATGCAGGTAACGAGCGAGAGAGCGTGCGGAATGAGGAGAGCGTCTCTCTCATTCCTCACTTTGCATAGTCGCCCGCGCGGTTCGTGGGACGCCTTCTTTAAAATAACTACAGGGCCTTCCCATGCCTTCCTAGAGATCAAAGATCAACTCTCTAACATGGGGATGTAAGACACCATTCTAAGATCTCGCTCGGTCCTCGTGCAACTTCTGACATCTGGCGCATCGTGACTTCCCTTCAGTACTACCGACAGTCCGTGATCAAACAGCTGCAGGCGGTGAGGAGTGATCTTTGGTCTTTGATCTCTGAATAAATATCAATAAAACGGTGATGCATGCTTTCGAGGTTCAGACCTAGGCCATGTTCTGTAAACAATTATGGACCAGATAGGGAAGTGAAGCGAGGAACTCATCTTTGCTCTCTCTGATCTTTGATCTCTTCAGCTGATGACCGAGTGGCGTGCGTCGGGCGTGGAGATCTCGTGGACGCTCGGCCCGATGGACCTGCCCTCGGATGCGACGAATCTGGAGGAACTCGTGCTCGAGATGAGAAAGGCCGTGGGGTACGGAGGCGATGGGATACTGAAAATTTAGCCCGTTGAGAACGTTAGAGAAGCAATGGACAGCACTCGCAAACTCAAAAACTTTTTACTCAACGAAACGCTACTACTATAACGACTTTTCACTTTGATGATTCCATATGTGGAGGATGTGAAACTCAACTGGAAATTCGAGAGTGAACAATACCACTGCTCGCTAATGCAATGCTTGTCATGTTGATCTTTGTATGCTGATCTTTGATCTTTCCAGAGTGAACACGACCGTCGCAATCGCCGTCTCGCACATGTCTACCGTATCCAAGCGATACGCTGCGATGACCGAACTGAACAAGTGAGATTATGCCTGTCTCTCTACGTAAATTGGGAGAATAGGATCAAATGTTATCGAGCGTGGACCGAGTTCAGTTCTTGAATTAGATTGCCTAATTGTAAGTATCTGCTTAAAACGGTTTCCCAAGCAGGTTCTGATGCTTCTTCGTCATGAAAAGATAGAGAGCATTGTGAAGGGTTATCTACCATCGATCTATATTCTGCCGTACCCCCGACCCGATCCGTTCAGGACCGTGGACTTCGTTGTGCTGCACTCGCACCGTTTCCATTCTACCCGCCAGCCCATCACGGGCCATCACTCGCCGCTCTTCTTCAAATCGGGTACGGTTGACGTCGAGTTCGCAGTAACGATCTGTATTTGCTTGAACTCATCAGTCTTTGTCCGTATTTTCGAAACTTTTGCATATGTATTTGAAATCGACCTATTATCGATCGCAACAAAAAACTCATGTTACGTTATGACCTATTTGAAACCTACTTCAACCCAGCAGGGTCAAATAATATGAAATGACGTTTCCTTTCAGAAATCCTCCCCGACAGACGCAGCACCGTGGAAGGCATGGTGGCTGAGTGGCATGCAACGCTCAAGATGAAGAGGTACGTTATTCAATCGATAATCATCTATATTCCTCACGGTGTCTTGGCTATGGCTGACAGGACGAAGAATCCGTCTCTTCAATACCCGAACTCTGTCATTGGTCAGATTGACGAGAAAGTGTTCGGAATGAAGAGACCAGTTACGGACCTCACGGTGTTATCTCTGAACATGAGTGAAGTCATAGTAAAGAGGAAACATAGTAAAGAGTCCCTTGGCAGATCGCAGATCATCATGGGCATCACTGCGGAGCCACTTTCAATGAATCTGGTGGGCAACGATCGAGCGGACGCGTCGCCCTTCGGAATGGTCAGTGGTGATGTGTGCGTGGTGTGCGCATTAGGAATCGTCTCAAAAATCTAATCGTCGGCCATTCTCAGCAAACTAGGCCTGTCATAATGAATAACTAGTCTCATCAAAACATTCAGCAAGAAATAAACCGAACAGTTCAATAGACATGTTACTGCAATGAACGACTAAGATATCCGAAATATTTTTTGAAAACGCGATGAGAAAACATTCAGGGAGCAACGCCGTCCTTCGCCATGCCGCTGCTTCGATCGGAGGACGGCGACAAGAAGGCTGTGAATGGAAAGAAGGTACGGTAGGATACGGTAGTGGTGTACACGCCACGAATCCTCGCCTGTCGAAATTTCGACAGCGCAGCACCATATAGTAATCGTCGCCCTCAGGTGTGCGAGCTTGAGCGGGACGGCGCGTCTCGCACCGAGTTCATCGAGAGCATCGGCGTGCCCTTCCTCGTGAACGGCGCGCAATTCGTCGCCTATGAGAACGAGCGATCCATCGCCATGAAGGTAGGTACGGTAGCACGATACGGGTGGATCGAGGAATGATTTTTTCAATCATTCTAGGGATAGTTCAACAACAAATACAAATTGAGGCGTATCCTCACGTTTCTGAACACCATTTACAACACTGAACGGGTGAAACACAGAGAAGGAAATGAAGATACGGCGACGGTAATCCGTATTCTCCTTTCCAGACCACGTGGGCGTCCCTCAATCAACTGGGCGGTATCGCTCTCTTCGACGTGCAATTGGACAATCCGGAGGGAGAATGCCCCAAGCAGCCATTCAATCTGCTCAATACGATCATGAGAACACAGGTGGGGTCATGGATCTGCTAAGGTCGTAAAAATTGATCCTCGAAGAATAGCACTACACTCAAAATTTGGCACATTCTCGAACATTGCCTATTCTTCTTCTAAGTTAAACCCAATTATCGATAGAGTAGATAAGTATTTATACCCATGCACATCGACTCTATCAAACCTACGATGCATCATTGTATTTAGTTCATTCCTGAAACACATTTCACGTCTAACCAAAAGTTCGAGAAAATAATGGAGTTCCTTTCTTCAAAGGCCTATCAATAGAAAGGGTAGGCGCATCCACATCTAGCATTCCATTGTGTACTTACCGTACTCTCGTCAGGTGTGTGAGACGTGCGTGCGTGAGGACGACGTTCTCCCGTGCAATTCGCCCTTCACCACATCGTGCAGCTACCGTCTCCCGACGCACAACGAGAAGCGACCGATGCCCGCGAGCAGGTGATTGATGGTCTTTGATCTTTGGCCTTTGAACTCTCAAAATTTGTTGGAAGAAAAGTAGAGGAACAATGCATACACATGCTAAATATTATATTTGTTCAAAACATTTGTTAAAGTAAGAAGAAAATAGTCGAACAATTTCTAAGATCGTTGATTATGCTGAATGTGTGAAACTCAACTGGAAATCTAAGGAGAAGGAACAAACTCGAAATTTTCTCACAGCCTATTCTCATGTCCAAGCGTTCTCTTTCTCTACCGCGTTCACATTCAAATCGGTTGATTTGAGGGCCAATAAAAAGGAGAAATTCCTAAATTCCTTCCTCTCAGAATTCCGTTCGCGTCGTGCACGCAAGTGGTCATTGAGGAGGTCCTGCTCGATATGAATGGTATGTTGGACTTGAAACTTGAACTTGTACTCCCTCTACTGCTCCCTTTTACTCGTACTTGGAGGTATTGCTTTGTTCAAGAAAGACCTCTTCTCATTTCGCGTAACCTATCTTTCCGACCAGTGAGAATGTATGCGAAATGAAGAGCGATTCTTTCGAAGCCATCCCTGGTCTCCAGATTTTGATGATTGAATTATTGGGAGGGAATACTTTGACAATAAAATATTATTTATTCAACGATTGACTCAAGAGCATTGGTTCTCTCACGATCTCTATCCCAATATAATCACGTTGAAACACAATCGGAAAGAACATTTCGTAACCTTTCACCTGCACCAACATTGCACCCTTTCTTTTACCTTTACCTTTTTACCTTTTACCTTTAACCGGCTTTCTTCGTAGTTTTATCGCTGACTTTTGATCTCAGGAACACTCAACTTCCGCGATGAGACTGCAAGGGAGGCCATGGTCAAGCTCGTAAGTGACGAATCTCGATTTTGAATTTTTTGTCGTCTGTAGAATGATCTTTGCTCTTTGGTCTTCTTCCCTACGAGCAGCCTATATTCTAGTCGTTATTTTGATCTTTGATCTCTCCCCTTTAGACCTCCGAGCAGCCTCACATGGGCATGAAGCGGACGATCGTATCCGTGCGATGCGACATGACCAACTTCTGGTTCAAGCTGCTTTTGAGGAACAGGGGTGGGATAATGCTATACTTACCAGTAGAACGGGTGTAACTAGCATCTTTTGGCAAACACTCAACGTCTTTTTGCTGCTAACTGTGATCGTTCAATAGGAATACAAGATAAATCAAGGTTGACCTTTGATCTTTGATCTCCCCAGGTCCCGAACTCGCGCGCAATCTGCTCTCATTCATCGGCAATTATTCTCTGTCGGGCATCGAACTCGCCTGCGACCATCTAATCGATGATGAGGATGATAAGGTATACGGTAGGATACTGTAGTATTTGATGAGGATACGGTAGATATATTACTGAAGGGGAATTGTAAATTGTTCGATTTGATTCTGCAGAAAAGCTTTAACAAAAAGGGCCTTGAATGGGGATCAGGCATCATTGGATAAATTTTCTTCAAATAAAAATTGCCAATAATTGAATTCGACGGCTCCAGGGCGCGTTCGACAGTCTCGTCAGTAGCATGCGCACACATCTCATCGAGTCAACCCCCTACATGAAGTGCCATCACACACTCAGTCTCCGGTGAGCTTTCTTTGCCGCTGATTACTTGATCTTTGGTCTCGGTACTAAGTATAGATTTTCGAATAACTTTTTCACGCTCAATCCCTGATTCTGCAGTACATGATCATAATTATGGCTGTCAACATGAAGAATCTTTACTTTGCCTACTCTCTCGCAGCCCATGGTAGCGAGGTAGAAATGAAGAGACGGATTCTCCTCATGATTTTTTTATTCCCTGATCTTTGATCCCTCCAGACTGCCCATCTACACGCGCAATCTGACGGAGAAGTACGAGGTGTCGACGCTGAACACGATACAGCACGTCGTGCTGGAGCCATTTAGTGATCCGCCCAGGTATCTACGGTAGGATACGGTAGCTGAAGTATTGATTGGACACTGATTGAAATCACTCCTTAGATGCAGTAGGTTGAGATACTGTGGCTGAAGAGTTATTGATTGGGCACTGCTGATACTGATCGCGATACCTTTAGCTTGAATTGCAATTTCTATTGCCTTGATTCAAATTCTCGCAGATTCAGTTGATAACCAAACTATCAGAGACGTGGTGACGCACGTGAACTCGCCGCTCTTCCCCTCCAATGGACACGATAACGATATCGTGAGTGAATTTAGAACGACGATTTGAAGATTTTTTTTCCTATTATGTAACAATTTATGGAATGCAAGTCTGAGGAGGTTATGCAGATATCTAGACAGATTACTGATGACCCGGAAAAAATACAGAAATAAACGTATTATGGGGGAAGTGTAGTGAGGGACATTGCTGGCTCATTCTCGTGATACTATGCCCGAAATGTTGTCTGGGTCATCAGTAAACTCTCTATCGGTACACCCGCAGTAATTCGCTCCTTCTCAGGACACGATTCTTCGCACGTGGCGCGCAGCCGGTCTCGACAAGGGCAAGGTCATCATCCAGATTCCCGCCTACGCTACGCTTCAGGTGACGATTCGGGGGGTACAGTAGGCTTACTGTATTCCAGCTATACTGTAGTACGGGATACGGTAAGCGTGCCACTTTTGAGCAATCTTGTGCAACTGCAGAACTGTTGGAGATGCGTGCGCACTGCCTTAAGGCGCCTTTTCTGTCCAATCACACATTGAATACCTTTATATTTCGCGATTCACAGCATTCTAGAACGACAGAAAAGGATTGTAGTCGAACTGCAAACTTGAAATATAAAATGTTTCTGAAACTTATTTCGATTCTCATTCTGAATCTACTTGAGCGATTGAAATCCGGATAAGTCTCAGAAACTTTTAATATTCTGATTTTGTTTTGCAGTTCGATTACGGTGCGCGGGAAATTTCAAATCTTCAAATCCCTTGTTCACCCTTTTCTGGAGAGAACAAAGGGGACCAGAATGCTGTGGATTGTATACCAAAATTACGGAATTTGTTCAGGACTTCACCTCCAATGTGACTGAGATCGGCGTGGCCGCAACCAATCCGCGAGTGATCGGACAGGCGCAGGTGAGGGAGTGATCTTTGATCTTTCTCAGAACGGTAACCGCTCCCTGCTACTACTGGTGTGTTGCACCTGGACATAACGAATTTTGATTGTCTAACACACAAATCCAATCTATGATTTCTATTAGATCGCTAAACCGGCTCTTGAAGCAAGCGTGAAATCACATCGATAACATTTTCCCTCAATCATTGAAACAAGCTACGATTGATCTTTGATCTCTGCTTTTTACAGGTGTGCGCTCTTCTCAAGCCGAAACCGAATATCACGATCGAGTCGACGATGCAATGGGATCGCATCGCTGCTTATGCCATTACGGAGAAGAGAGAGTGGATGAGCATGCAGAATCAGCAAACCATCGCGTATAAGGTATCAAGATAATTTCGTTGCGTAGCCTTAGGCTCTCATTGTCAGAATGCAGAATCTGCCTTTTCCTCCCTCTTGCCTCACCAACGAGGAGATGTCATCCTGACAGCACTAATGAAGATATCATAGGCAGCAGAAATGATTTGATTAGATCAAAATTATAATGGACTTGGACGATCAATACCAAACCTACTGTAATTTTCTCTCCAGATCTTCTACGCAGTTCGCGAGCAACTGGGAGGCGTCGGTCTGCTGTCGCTCAACGAGGACGACTGGGAGGGCAGGTAAGGGATCTATCTATCAGGGAGGTGAGGGTGAAGAATCCGAGAAAAGACATTCGATCGAGTCGTCCTCAATTTGACGTATCTGCTGGCTGAATTCGTCTCTTCATGCATCGGATGTGACGAGATATCATGCTGAATCTAATGCTTTCTACGACTTGAGAGAAATATACTTCGCTAGAAACGATTCGGAATAGATTCAGATAGAATGACAGCAACTCAAAATTAAATAATCCCCCTCTATTTTTCCAGATGTGGTTCGGGCGAGTTCCCTCTGTTGACCGCAGCCAGAGCGAGATGTCTGGCAGGAGTCTGACCTGTCTGCACCTACCGTACACAACTACCGTATCCACCTACCGTAACCATCTACCGTATCTATAGTAATCGATTATCTGTTATGTCTATGCTCTGAACCGATAAAGCACTTGAAATTGATTGATTGACACCCGTATCATCATTACTTTCCTTGCTCATTCCTTCCATTCCGAATCAAAGAAGAGGAAGGAATACGATAGCCGTGGAGTAATCGAGAATCACAGAGAAACGAAGGAAGACAATACAGGACCGCCCTATTCGGGCCTCTCTTCGTGGAAGCGGATTTGGGATAAGAATAAGGAAAATATACAAATAAGATACCATGAAAGCTCGTAACAAGGGAAGCGCATAAGTCGTCCCTTTCAGAACCTAAATTTGCTATCACCAATCGAAAGGTACCCCTCTAGGAAGTCCAAAACAACTCTAACATCATTGGATATTTGATTCCTAAGAACCGAAAATCGATCATCAATATTTGGGGGAATTTTGTGGAAAAATTGCACTCTCCTCGCGCAGGCTATTATTCGTCCTGGGGAGAGCTGAGAGCATGTGTCTTCTGGCTCAGGTGGTTAGGCCTCGACCTTGAGAACGCTATGTCGTTGGTTCGAAAAAAAACATCCAGAACCCGTATCCAGATTCCTGGTACCGTATCCAGATCCAGATTCCTGGTACCGTACTCGAATCCAGATTCCTGATACCGTACCTGTATCCAGATCACTGGTACCTTATCCAGATCCTTGGTACCGCACCCACATCCAGAATCATGGTACAGTACCCGTAGCCATATTCCTGGTACCGTACTCGTATCCAGATTCCTGATTCCGTTCCTGTATCCAGATCACTGGTACCGTATCCAGATCCTTGGCACCGCACCCACATATAGAATCATGGAACAGTACCCGTATCCAGATTCCTGGTACCGTATCCAGATCCAGATCCTTGGTACCGAACCCGTATTCATATTTATGATACCATACCCAGATTCAGAACCTAATCCTGCTTGGTTGGGAGCGACGTCGTCCTTTGATTCTTTGATCTGTGTGCGTGACTCGCGAGAGGACGACTCTCCTCTCCCCTCACACTCTCTCACTTTCGCGTGCTCTCTCGCTTCCTTCCGTCTCGCGTCCCCCGTACTGATCTACCAATCGATTGAGTCTCTTCCCTTCTCGGCTTGGCTCAGTCTTACTTACATCGTCCTTCTTGTTTGCGTGTCCTCTTCCATGCTCTGGTTTGAGTCCTTTTCGCACGTGAATCTTGTTGAAGCAATCGTTGACTTCTAGAAGAGGCTGTGCATGGCTCACCCTTGTCCCTTGGGTGATGTTGAGTGCTTCTGCTGTCCTATTTTGGCTACCGCTGACTTTAGCTGATCTCAGCGTGTCCCTGCTTTCTTCCGTCCTATTTCGGGTCCACTGTTGCTTCTTCCTGCTGTTTACACGCTGTTTACGTTTACACGCTAGTATAGAGCTCTCAGGAGATGTGTCCTTATATTGCCCTCGCGTGTGGACGTGAGAGTTGGTAGAATCGCGCGCGCGCTCACCAGCATTGCCGACTTCACCGTGGCTTCTTGCGTTCCCTTCACGCTTCCACCTCATCTATTTGATTCCAATACATGCGTTATTGCGCTTAAGCACGTTTAGCTATAAATTTTAGGGGATTGAGGGCCTCGATATTCGTGTTACTCGTTGTTCTATATTTTCGAAAATATGCGAATTTCGCGGTTCTTCTTGTTTTTGCACGCGTTTTGATCGCTGATTATTGTAGAAGTGCATTCCTAGAGCGATCTATGACTAAAGATGCGTGTGTATACATGACTCAATTACTATTTTTGATCCTGCTGTTCTCAGTTTCTGCCGTACTATTACTTGATCCTCGTTCTCTGTTTTCTTTGGCGCTTTCTACGTGTGTTTCTCGAATTTCCCGATTGGTTCTTTCCGGTTTCACTTGCTAATCATTGCTCTCTCAGGTACCGACGGATGCCCCTCCCTCCGATGGCTCCACGGTGCCTCTACGACGGACTATTCTTCACGGCCTCGTCCCACTCTATAAGTTTATTATTTTATTGATTTTAAGTTGGGTTTTGCGCTTTTTGCAAGTATTTTTTATCATCTTTTTTTTTGTTCCAGTACTTTCAATCCAGTATCAATTCACAAATAAGCGATTTTCGTATCCACAGTTGATTAGATTAATAGAGCGCACCCTGACGATGGGGTCTTATTATCTGTGAGTGAGGAGAGCCGGTCGACATTGGCACTATATGTGTCCCGCCCCCTCAACTTCGGTTCAGGGATCAGCGGCTGGTAGTGAAGGGGGGAGAAGGTTCTCACTGACCTTCAATCCATTTCGCGTAAACGCCACACTATCAGGTCACCGGTATG
>LS488639.1:0-11815 GCA_900490705.1 Pristionchus arcanus | reverse complement strand
TTGTGCGAGATCCGGGAAGATGTTGGAGCTTGCCGTACGACTTGTTCACCACCGAACGAGGCGTCGCCGGTCGCGGAAAGTCAAATCGACAGCGGTGGTGCAGCTAAAAATAATAGTATAGTCCAGCAACAGTACTTAGTGTTATTAGTAGTTTTTTAAACATCTGTGTTAAATTTAAGCCACACGTACTTTGCCGGCGACTCGGTACGGCCGAGAGCACGTTGCCGTGTGTGTCGTGTAGTGCTGTCCATCCTTGTCGACAATGTCGAACAGCTCCGGTTCTTTCTCCGGATCTGGGAGACGCGCTCATACGAATCGATCGATGAAATCCAATTTCTGGAACGTGTGACTTGCATTTAAGCTCAAAGTGCGCAGTTAGTACTTTTGCACCGGATAGTACTAAGTGAGTAGTGTACTATAGAAATCGAAAGGCACACATACCTCTTGGTCGGATGCATCACTCGCCGGCGCGCCTTCCACCCACAGCACGATGTGCGCATGTTGCGTTCCACGGCTTTGATACTCAATTCGGATGAATTGATGGACGATCTTGCCCAATGGCCTCCTTTCTCCAAGCAGCAGTTGTATCATCAATGTCAACTTAAAGTTAACAGTTAAATTTAAGACAAAAAACATTTGCATTTTGAAGCTCACCCGTCTTTGGAAGCATCTGGCAAACCAGTACGGGTCCTTGCAGATACACTCGTACACCTCGTCTGGTCCGATCTTCCGTCGGTAAATCTGCAACATTCGGAAGCGGCAAAATATTGACTGATCGCATGTGTAAGGAGGGGTAAAGTGTTTTATTTAGATAAGGACGCGTACCGTGCTGTACAACTCGGCGATCTCCTCCCATCGTCTCTCCGCTGGATTGAGAGTCAGGAACCAGGTGAATGGCCCGAATACGGCCATATGCGCTCGCAGGTTCATTTTGCGGCCGTCCCAGTACGCAACGTGTCCTCGCATGATGCGTGCCGACGAGTGAAGCGAGCCCTGAGCAGACGGATTTAAATTTAACATAAGTCGGCTAAATTTAAATGCACATTATTCTAAATTTAACTTAATAATTATACCTCAACCATACTTGCTCCATCGGTCAGAGCATCGAAGAATGCATCGGCCTGCAGCAGACCTCGATTTATTCGAGCCTGCAGCCCGAGTGCGGCAGTCATGTCCTTCTGCTCGAGGAAACCGTGAAGGAACGAGAGGGCCTGCGCGTCCTGGGCCACTCGCCGATCTCTGGCCGACAGCCACCATCGCGTCATGGTACGGACGGACACCTGATGCGGGGCAGGAGGTAAAGCAATGAAGATAGTACTAAGTGCATATTATACTACGTGTTCACGGTGTGCGCATAACTCAATGATGATGCTCATAGTACTAAGCGAATATGACGTGCACAAGCGAGTAGACAAATTAGAAATTAATATAGCTTAAAGAAAGCGAGGACGTCCTCCTTAAGTAAGTAAGTAAGTAAGTAAGTATACCTTCTCCGGTCGATCATCCGAATATCCGAAGCGGCCTTTCGGAAAGTGCCACGGGAAGCACCTCTTGTCGAGGTCTCCTTCGTCGATTCGCGCCGGTTCGAAGGGATTCTGAGATGCGTGGTTAATTTTAACTTTTTATTTAAATTTAACATTCAATGAACTAACCCGTAGTAGCGCGTACTGCTCATAGGCAGTTCCAGCGGGCGGCTGTCCGTGCATCGGGCGCACGACTTGCGGAGTGAAGTCTTGATGGCGCAGGAGCGACGGGTGATTGTCGTCGTCCGTCAGCAGCGCGGCCAGGTCGGCGTCCGACACTCGCGACGACGGTCGCTTCGTGAAGACGACAGACACGCGCGAGAAGGAGAAGGCGGGGTCGATTGTGATCTGACGACGATAGTAGACGTTGGTGTGGTAATGTTGTTGAAGAAAGTCCCCCCCCCCTTTCTTTACGCGCTGCTCTTACTATGGTAGTGGTGAAATGGCGCAACTCACGTTCGCGTAAAGCGCATTATTCTCCTTCAGCCACCGGAGCGCCCTCAGCACGACGGGTAGGCGAACGAGCTTGCATTTAGCAGATTCCGGGCTGACGAGGATGGTGAGGCCGACGTCGGATGGCAGCGTCTCGGCCACGTGAGTAACCGTGTTCGATGTGGGAACAGGAAGAAGCACGAGAGCTCCTGAACATTTTCCATTTAAAAAATAGGTTAGTACTATGACGATTAGTACTAACGTAGAGGTAAGTACTACATATATACATATATACCTCCAGGTTTAATGATTAGAAGTTCATTTTTGAAGTACATTTTCGAAGAACTACTCACCTGAAGTCGACTGCATGCTTGTCTTTCGGCCGCCGATATCATTCAGGCACACGACTGCTCGAACCGGGCGTGTGAGCTGGATCAAACTCTTCTCGATCCAATTGAGTCCTTTGAGTTCGTCTGGGACCTTGGTTAAAGTTATGATTAAATTTAAGCAATATTTTTTTTAAAACTCACTTCATCGAATCCTACTTGATTTGCTGCGGCGTAGCGTGGCATCTTTGGATTCTCTCGCCGCTGCTCGATCGGTTCCCGGCCCTTCCTTGCGTCTTTCATGCAGCCCTTGCAGAAGGTGTACTCGCCGGGCGCCTTGCTCGCCACACTCTCAGCGCGCACGTATTTCTCAACCTACAAAGCAACGGTTTCGACGAGCATCACTGCTTTTGAACTTAGAACTAAGTTCTTAGTTAGTACTTTAAAAAAAGATCTTGGGCCATTTAGCTTTAACTTTCGGACGCGCTAAAAGAAAACACACGTCCATACTCGCCTTGAATCCGGTCGATTTGCACATCGTAGACTTTCGCCCAGCACGCGTACAGATATCGCAAAACTCGGTTTCCGTGTCGCGAACCTTCTTTGCCATGTCCGCCAGCTCGGGCCCGAACTCGCGCTCGATGGCCATCTTTAAATTTAAGTTAAAACAACCTAATACTAAGTAGCATCTGCATTCATCAGTTTACTGTTGTAAGTTAAATTTAACACCTGTGTATGTCTGGCGTCCTCTTCTTTGTCGACCAGAGCTGCCTCGATCACAGTGCGCACCGACTTGGGCAGCCATTTCCACGAGTCCTTCTCGAACGATTCGTCGATGAGATTGACGAATGAAGATTGTGGTCGCTTAAGCATTTTTTTAAAAATTAAATTCATTTTCCAATCTTGGTTCAAATATAAGTAAGTGTACCTGCATCATTTCGAGGATTCTCCCGAGTCCACTGAGAGCATACCAACGAGCACGAACGGTTCGGAGTCCGGAGTAGCAGCTGCTGTGGTCGTTGATGAAACCGAGCCCTGCGCAAAAGGTGTGGTGAAGCGTGAGTGTGTTGTTCAAGTTCTGTACTCAATTATAATTAGATGCTCACATTTTTGCTCGAACAGAGCGAGCGCATGATGTCGCCCTTTCTCGACGGCGACTCGAAGTGCCAGAATGTCGCGCTGCAGGGCAACCGCTTCTCGTGCCGTCACTTTCCGGCAGCCACCGTCGCACTCACGTGCGTACGTCACTCGCGTGGCGTACGTTGCTCCGCTCGGACCAGCATCCTCTCCCAACTCCGGCTCCTATACGTTAAATTTAGCTGCTCAGGCTCCTATGGGTTAAATTTAAGTTAAATTTAGATGTTAGTTTTAACCATAATTTAATTTACCTGCTCAAGGATTGCTTCGCCTTCAGTAATCAGTTGATCTCTCTGCTCCAGGGCTTCTCCCTCGTTACCCTCCTCGATCATGTCGTCCAACCGTAAAGCGCGCAACATCTCATCGATGCATTCCTCGAAGTCGAATACGGCGTTATCAGCATCCGGCGCTGAAACGAAAGCACGGTTTTTTGTTTGATCTACTTAGTACACTACGTAATTAGGTATGGGAAGGTGTTTTTTTAAACGAATGTTAACAACAGAAACTCACGATCCTGCGATGGTAGTTGTTCTGCAGCAGCAGTCTCGGCCGCCGCCTCAACGTCGATCAACAACTGCTCCATAACGATTCTCACAATCGCCATTTCGTTTCGCTCCGATTCTTAAAATTACGTCTAAATTTATTTCTAATACATTTAAATTTAATTTTACTTAATTTTAACTTATGATAAGTTTAAATTAAATTAAAAGCGTATTACCTTCGGCTGCATTGAGCTTCGGTAGATCCTCCGTAACTCCCATGAATCGATTGAATAAACTCGGAAAGATATCGCTGAGCGGGCGCGCATGGGGGTCCTCCCTTGAGACGATGTGATAGCGGATTCTACATACATTGCGTCGAATCTTTAAAGAAGAAATTTTGAGATAAATATGGCCGAAAATAGTCAAGTACCTTTTCGTCGTCACTTCTCACGCGCCTGTGGTGATGCACACCGGCCGTCACCTGAGCAACAAGCCGCTCGTAGGCAGCGATGCAAGCTGGGGCGACAGCTTCGCGAAGCGACGGAATAGCAGCGAATGCACGCTGAACTCGTTGTAGTAGTACGGCCTGCAAGTGATAGGTTATGTTCAGTTTCAAACTGTTTATAGTAAATTTTAAATTTAGAAAATTAACTTAAATTTAAGGATTTAAGATTAAAACAAATTAACAGCAACTTAAATTTAAGATGAATATATTTAAATTTAAGTGCATTCTTCGGTTCGTATTACGGATATTGTTTAAAATTAATACTTGTGATTCTCCGCCTTCGTCCTTTTTACACGATAAGTAGCAGGTGAATTCCTGCTTGAATTGTGCATACTCCTTGCAGCTCTGCAGCTTCTTGTATTCCGCGTGTTCCCTCCTAAAAAAAAGGTGAGCTAACTTTAATTATTATCGCTCGATAGGCCCCCCCCCTACCTATATAATATTATTACAAGAAACTAACTTTCGGGCGCTGCGACTGTGGACATGACGCCGAGATTCACGCGCAGCTAGCCATGGGAGGACAACGATACGTTTGTATCGCTTCAGAATGTTATCGAGTTGCGGATCCGCACGCGCGAGTCTTCTTAATTCGACGAGAGTGGACGCACAATCTCGAAGGCTAAATTCAAGATTAATATGACTTAAATTTAACTTAAATTTAAATTTACATTATTAGCAGATTTAAATTTACCTATTTCTCAGATTTAAAAATTAATAAATACCTTTCCTTGTCGGCTTTTGTCGTCATCTTCCCTTGCAATGCAGACTTTCGCAATCTCCTGAAGAAACATCTTTAAAGAAATTCAACCCTAGCACATTACTCACCAGGCCCTTTCGTATTTCCTCCGTTTCTCCAATCGCTTCCTTCTCTCCTCGTCCGTTTCTTCCTTCATCCTCTTCGCCCTAAATTAAACCTTTTTTTCGCACAATATCTTTGAGTAACCAACCATTTCTCTCTTGCCCAGTCGGCTTGCTGCCTTTTCCGACGATCGCTCGATGTTCCCATTTCGATACTTGAATATGATTTTTGTGAAAACAAATTCAAGCAGCAACAGTTCATCGAAACGCGACGCAACATAAATGAGAGGAAGGAGAAACAACAGAACCTACGGCATTCACGGCTACTAGTGGAACGGAATAGTGGTAAACTTAGTACTAACTCTTAGTACTAACACATAGTACTAAGATTCACCATATTCGATAGGCAACACGGAATAGTTACTCCTAATCAAAGCGCGCGCGGACAAATGAAAAATCGACTCTGTAGCGCCCTTTTATACCCCGCTCGACCGCGACGCGCGGTGCACTCTCGCGTTGCGGTAATGTGCGCGCTCCACCTCCCGCTCTCACAAAGCTGTATAGTACTATGCGGATAGTACTATGTAGTTAGTACTATATATAAGAAACGCGTGATAACACACGAACATATGACATGAGACACAACGTACGATAAACTAACTTTAGCACTATCTAGATGTATCGAATATTTAATTTCAGTCAATGTGGCATAGTACTAAGCTTGGAATTGTTCATAATCCTTGTAAGCGTGCGTGCGCGCGCGGAAAAATTAGTACTAAGTGGTTTCAGAAAAAGCTGATAGTACTATCTACTTAGCACTATGTTTAATAAGCGAAGTAAGAAATGACATTGGGATATGATGACATAAGGAGCGCAATGTTCCTGCCTATAAACTACGTAGGGTTGGTTAATTGATCGCGGACTTTCGGTGGCATAACGGTGAGAGGATTTTTAGACATCAAAATGATTATTGCGGCGCCCCATTAAGAGAAGGGAGGAGAAGGGAAGGCCCCTCCTTAGCGAGAAAACATGTAAGAACAAGGTAACGCTGCCCTTCCCTCACTACGGCGTCGGAATGTTACCTCCCTCCATTACGGCGCCGTTCGTACCCTAATGCCAACTCTAATACGAAAAACACACAGAAGTCACGTGGCTTACTTTTTCGAAAATCACGTGGGCAAGTCACACAACTGTAAACAAAGGGTAAACATGTCACGCACGCTTTCAAAATGTTGCGCGAACTGGATGAAGGGCTATCTACGCAACGGCGGTTAACACTGCGCACCTAGGATCGACAAACAAATGACTGTTCTTTTCAGGAAAGACCAAATTGCGTCACTATAATGGCATGGCATGGGAATGGAGAAGAAAGGTGAAAGGAAAGAGATAAGTGAAACTTGGTGAACTGACTGTTACGTTACGAAGTAGTTGAATGGAAGAATGAATGGAAGAATGAATAGATCGTCGTCCGTCCAGAATGAACTGCTAACTGACTTCAGAGAAAACCGCAACTCGAAACACGATCTGAGAACTTGAATGATCCCGTTGGAGAGAGGCGGAGAAGGGAAGGGACGAGGCTTCGAGCGCGCGAGAGAGTGCGGGGGAGCGAGAGAGCGCGCCAGACGGTTAGAGATGGTCACGTATCGATTGGGCGAGAGAGTGTGGAGAAGTGAGAGAGCGCGCCAGACAGTATGTAGCTTGCTCGCTCTTGGAGTAAACAAGTAAGCAGCGTGTTTCGACAGGTTCGACGAGAGAGTGTGGGGGCGCGAGAGAGCACGCCAGACGGTTAGAGATGGTCACGTATCGATTGGACGAGAGAGTGTGGGGGAGCGAGAGAGCGCGCCAGACGGTTAGAGACATATGGATTGGGCGAGTGAGTGTAAAGTTAAATTTAACTCGCCCCTAATGATAATGGCCCTCTGACGTCTTCCTTTCGACTAGTAGTGTAAACACTTAGTACTAAGTATACTCAAAACATGTTCAAACGTGTTCAAACGCGTTCAATCGAGTTCCCAACACCAAGTGACGTCACTTGGTTAGTGCTAAGTAACTTAAATTTAACTAAAAAGTGGGGGTCATATCGGGATTCTTTCAGTCCAAAACTTGAGTTAGTACTAACTTAGCACTAAGTGAAAGTGACGTCATTTTCGTGCAATGTGAACCAAAATAGAAATTGGCAATTTTCCAAAAAAAATTCAAAAATTTGATTTTCCCGCCAAAACTTGAGTTAAATTTAACTTAAATTTAACTAAAAAGTGACGTCATATCACCTTTTTTTCTCATTTCCTCAGATTCCAAAAAATTGACTTCGACTGACTTAGTACTAAGTGGTTGAAGAAGTGACGTCACTTTTCAAAATTCAAATCGGCAGTTTGAGTTTGGGGATTTCTCTAGTTTAATTCTGTTTAGGTTAAATTTAAGTTAGCACTAACTTAAAGTTAGACTTGTGCATTTTTCGGCAGTTTGAGTTTGGGGATTTCTCTAGTTTAATTCTGTTTAGGTTAAATTTAAGTTAGCACTAACTTAAAGTTAGACTTGTGCATTTTTCGGCAGTTTGAGTTTGGGGATTTCTCTAGTTTAATTCTGTTTAGGTTAAATTTAAGTTAGCACTAACTTAAAGTTAGACTTGTGCATTTTTCGGCAGTTTGAGTTTGGGGATTTCTCTAGTTTAATTCTGTTTAGGTTAAATTTAAGTTAGCACTAACTTAAAGTTAGACTTGTGCATTTTTCGGCAGTTTGAGTTTGGGGATTTCTCTAGTTTAATTCTGTTTAGGTTAAATTTAAGTTAGCACTAACTTAAAGTTAGACTTGTGCATTTTTCGGCAGTTTGAGTTTGGGGATTTCTCTAGTTTAATTCTGTTTAGGTTAAATTTAAGTTAGCACTAACTTAAAGTTAGACTTGTGCATTTTTCGGCAGTTTGAGTTTGGGGATTTCTCTAGTTTAATTCTGTTTAGGTTAAATTTAAGTTAGCACTAACTTAAAGTTAGACTTGTGCATTTTTCGGCAGTTTGAGTTTGGGGATTTCTCTAGTTTAATTCTGTTTAGGTTAAATTTAAGTTAGCACTAACTTAAAGTTAGACTTGTGCATTTTTCGGCAGTTTGAGTTTGGGGATTTCTCTAGTTTAATTCTGTTTAGGTTAAATTTAAGTTAGCACTAACTTAAAGTTAGACTTGTGCATTTTTCGGCAGTTTGAGTTTGGGGATTTCTCTAGTTTAATTCTGTTTAGGTTAAATTTAAGTTAGCACTAACTTAAAGTTAGACTTGTGCATTTTTCGGCAGTTTGAGTTTGGGGATTTCTCTAGTTTAATTCTGTTTAGGTTAAATTTAAGTTAGCACTAACTTAAAGTTAGACTTGTGCATTTTTCGGCAGTTTGAGTTTGGGGATTTCTCTAGTTTAATTCTGTTTAGGTTAAATTTAAGTTAGCACTAACTTAAAGTTAGACTTGTGCATTTTTCGGCAGTTTGAGTTTGGGGATTTCTCTAGTTTAATTCTGTTTAGGTTAAATTTAAGTTAGCACTAACTTAAAGTTAGACTTGTGCATTTTTCGGCAGTTTGAGTTTGGGGATTTCTCTAGTTTAATTCTGTTTAGGTTAAATTTAAGTTAGCACTAACTTAAAGTTAGACTTGTGCATTTTTCGGCAGTTTGAGTTTGGGGATTTCTCTAGTTTAATTCTGTTTAGGTTAAATTTAAGTTAGCACTAACTTAAAGTTAGACTTGTGCATTTTTCGGCAGTTTGAGTTTGGGGATTTCTCTAGTTTAATTCTGTTTAGGTTAAATTTAAGTTAGCACTAACTTAAAGTTAGACTTGTGCATTTTTCGGCAGTTTGAGTTTGGGGATTTCTCTAGTTTAATTCTGTTTAGGTTAAATTTAAGTTAGCACTAACTTAAAGTTAGACTTGTGCATTTTTCGGCAGTTTGAGTTTGGGGATTTCTCTAGTTTAATTCTGTTTAGGTTAAATTTAAGTTAGCACTAACTTAAAGTTAGACTTGTGCATTTTTCGGCAGTTTGAGTTTGGGGATTTCTCTAGTTTAATTCTGTTTAGGTTAAATTTAAGTTAGCACTAACTTAAAGTTAGACTTGTGCATTTTTCGGCAGTTTGAGTTTGGGGATTTCTCTAGTTTAATTCTGTTTAGGTTAAATTTAAGTTAGCACTAACTTAAAGTTAGACTTGTGCATTTTTCGGCAGTTTGAGTTTGGGGATTTCTCTAGTTTAATTCTGTTTAGGTTAAATTTAAGTTAGCACTAACTTAAAGTTAGACTTGTGCATTTTTCGGCAGTTTGAGTTTGGGGATTTCTCTAGTTTAATTCTGTTTAGGTTAAATTTAAGTTAGCACTAACTTAAAGTTAGACTTGTGCATTTTTCGGCAGTTTGAGTTTGGGGATTTCTCTAGTTTAATTCTGTTTAGGTTAAATTTAAGTTAGCACTAACTTAAAGTTAGACTTGTGCATTTTTCGGCAGTTTGAGTTTGGGGATTTCTCTAGTTTAATTCTGTTTAGGTTAAATTTAAGTTAGCACTAACTTAAAGTTAGACTTGTGCATTTTTCGGCAGTTTGAGTTTGGGGATTTCTCTAGTTTAATTCTGTTTAGGTTAAATTTAAGTTAGCACTAACTTAAAGTTAGACTTGTGCATTTTTCGGCAGTTTGAGTTTGGGGATTTCTCTAGTTTAATTCTGTTTAGGTTAAATTTAAGTTAGCACTAACTTAAAGTTAGACTTGTGCATTTTTCGGCAGTTTGAGTTTGGGGATTTCTCTAGTTTAATTCTGTTTAGGTTAAATTTAAGTTAGCACTAACTTAAAGTTAGACTTGTGCATTTTTCGGCAGTTTGAGTTTGGGGATTTCTCTAGTTTAATTCTGTTTAGGTTAAATTTAAGTTAGCACTAACTTAAAGTTAGACTTGTGCATTTTTCGGCAGTTTGAGTTTGGGGATTTCTCTAGTTTAATTCTGTTTAGGTTAAATTTAAGTTAGCACTAACTTAAAGTTAGACTTGTGCATTTTTCGGCAGTTTGAGTTTGGGGATTTCTCTAGTTTAATTCTGTTTAGGTTAAATTTAAGTTAGCACTAACTTAAAGTTAGACTTGTGCATTTTTCGGCAGTTTGAGTTTGGGGATTTCTCTAGTTTTATTACCTTTAGCTTAGGCTTGCGGTTTAGCTGAAGCTGAATGTTTTCTCATCTTTCAGAGCTTTTCGACAGTTTGAGCTTGTGGGATAGCTTTAGCTTGGGCTTACGGTCTAGCTTAAGCTTGCATTGGTGTTGTCTATACCTTGGATTTCCCTAGTTTTATTACCTTTAGCTTGGGCTTAGACTTTTCGAATCCTTTTCTTCTTTGGCTCAGGCTTACAAGTTCCGGCGCGTAGCGACGGAGTAGGCTTAGGAATGCGCATGCTTAGGCTTAGGAATGCGCAGGCTTAGGGATGCTTTGCTGCAGAGAGAACCATTTCTGGCGCGTAGCGACGGAGTATCATGGATTTCCCAAGTTTTATTGACATCAGCTTCACCTACACACGGTTGAACCTAAATAGGCCTTTTTTTTATTCGCGCCTCCCAGGCGCGATAAAAAGTCTCCTACCACAAGGGGCGCGCAGCGCCCCCCGCTGGCTTAACAGGCTGCCGGCGAAGGACGTGGAACTAGGCAACTTAGGCTTATGCTTTTTTCAGAGGGTTTCTCTAGTTTTATTAGAATCATGGCGCAGCCATGATTTTATATTGACTTAAATTTAACTTTTATTTTTTATAACTTAAATTTAAGTTCCGAGTGATGACGTAATTTCTTGGCAATTTGCCAATAAATTAGTTAGTGCTAAGTAACTTAAATTTAAGTACCGAGCGATGAAGTCATTTCTTGGCATTTTGCCAAGTAAATAGTTAGTACTAAGTAACTTAAATTTAAGTACCGAGCGATGACGTCATTTCTTGGCAATTTGCCAAGAATTTAGGTAGTACTAAGTAACTTAAATTTAAGTACAGTTAAATTTAACTTGATGATTTAAATTTAATTTGACATTTAACTTAAATTTAAGTGCAGTTAAATTTAACATTAACACGGAATGTTTATCAACATTAAAGAAATACATGCATGTTTGATAACAAATAACAATTATGAACGGCTCGCCTTGCGAGGGAACTTGGCTTCGTATGCAGCTTCCAATCGCTGACCTTCCGCAGATCGCTTGCGACGACTGAGAGCCGTTTTGATCGCACTTGCCGTTCCGTGCACACGGCGGAAGCTTTCGGAAGCGATGAGAAGTACTTCCTCAGCGAATTTGGCGCCGTACAGTCCCTTGCATGTGCTGTGGGCGCTGATTACGGTGCTGAAATTGATATTTTTTTCAAAACAAACTACTTTTCTAAAGAGTAGTAACAACTCACTGAGCAAGATCGTAGAGCTCCCTGAGCATTGCTGTTCGCCAGTAGTATTTTGGCTTGGGAGGCTCCCGATGACGCCGAGGCGGATTCCTTCTTTCAAATTCTTCATCGTCCGAAAAGGCGGGCATATTGTCGCAGTCAGGTGGATAAGCTGAATTACAAACAATGTTCGTATTGCTAAACATCTTGCAAACGCTTGAAACTCACGAAGATCGTGATCCGCCGATTGCTCTCTATCGT